>OX459104.1:2775428-2915428 GCA_949775045.1 Metridium senile
CTCATACCAAGAAAATTACGAGAATGCTCAACAGATCCACCGATGTTGACAAGCATATTCATAATATCTCGTCCTTCAAGTTGTCATTTTTCCAGAAATTGCGCTCTTGTGTCTGTCCGCCAAAAGGATATCAAAGCTCACCTCCCTTGTGAAATTTCTGGATCCTCCCCTGAATACTTTCTGCATGGGTAACATTATTCTCCTGGATCTTGTTAAGGTAGAACGATTCCCTGGTATATAGTCGAGAGGAGCCGACAATAGCTTTCACATATCTGATTTTTTATGATCAAATTACATACTGAAGACATAAGATATACAATGCATTTCGGTCTTTGAATGCACTATTCGGTATTCAGATTTAATTACAATTTAAAAACCCTTATTGAAATAGCTGTATACAGTTTCAAAAAAAACACAGATTTCTTGTGGACGGGGCACAGGCAGCCCAACTATTCTATCTGAGGATTTTTTTGTAATGACAATAAAGTTATTTTAAACCGCGCGCCGAGCGCCATCAGTGGAATAAATATCATTGAGTGCACGGTTGGGGTTCCTGTGGTGTATTTGTTTGAATGCGCGTGGATGGGATTCCTGTGGCTTTTTGCAAGCAATTTTTCGTCAAAGTCGCGCGGTGTTGAAGAGGGAGGTATTTTGACAAGGTATGAAACTCGGTCACGTGACATATTTAGTTTCGCGCGTAGTAAATCAGCCATGGGAGAAAATTTAAATTTTTCTTCGAATATATAAACTTTATGACGTTGATCTTCAACTACGGTAAAACTGATGATCAACTCCGAAATCAGCAAATGGGTTCAAATAATTTAAAAAAAAAGGCAGCATGGAGTCGAGGTTCTTTCCCAGTTGCTAGGGCAGAGTTTTCGGTAAACAGTCGGATTTTACAATCGTGGAGGAATCGTGAAAATATCGATCGAGCCGCGTTGTTGTGAAATACCACATTCACCGAAAAAGTTGGCGATTACTTTCTTGCATTTAGCTTATGGATTGTTAAAATGACTTTAAATTGAAAACTAGAATACAAGAGAATGTATTTTATTGTGGAAATCATGGGCTGGCGAAGGGAGAGTCGAAAAGATCGTGATTTGCACTACATTTCGCATTTAGCTACAATGAGTTTAGCTTTAAAACACAACATTTACGGATTCTATAAATACACTTTGAATGAAAATCTCTTCACATTGTCAAATAAACTAAAGTTATATTTCAAATAAACATGGAAATAAATTTCACATACTGATCTCTTTGTTCTTGTTGGTTTTAAAAGTGTACTCGGTGTAAATCCCTATGAGAAAAACAACATTTTCTGTTTTGAAAGAAAAGTTTTAACAACATTTTTTTTTCGGCGAGTCAGTCGATTGCTTCACGGCGAACTTTCGGCGCTCGTCGTTGAATTTCCGTGAGATTTCCGTGCCCTAGCAAGCTGGAAAGCACATCTATCCATCCACGCCATCAAGTTTCAGACCTTGTATCAAGATACTACTTTCTTCGATTTTTTTGTCGTACGTGCAATTCCGCGCGACCGAAAAATTGCTTGCAAAAAGCCACAGGAATCCCATCCGCGCGCATTCAAACAAGTACACCACAGGAACCCCAACCGCGCGCTCAATGATCCTAACAAAAGATATTTATTCCAATATGGCGCTCGGCGCGCGGTTAAAAATAACTTTATTGTCATTACAAAAAAATCCTCAGATAGAATAGTTGGGATGCCTGTGGACGGGGTCTCGCCTTTACCGCACGCGCAGTAAGGCCAACAGGGCTAACAACTTGCATGTTTTGATAACAGAATTATGTTTTTTTTTTCAGTGAACCAACATGGCCAAATTAGATCTCAAGATTGTCATGGTTATTCTTGCTATCGTCATGTTGGTGATGTTATTTGACGACACCGAAGCAGCACGACGGCGTTCCAGTCGCCGACGGACCTTTTCTTCATCGAGACGCCGACGCTCGAGTAGTCGCCGATGGTCAAACTCCAGCAGCTCATCCCGAAGCACGTCTTCGTCTAGTTCGTCTCTCGAAGTGTTTGGTTTTGTTGTCATCGGTCTCGTCATCTTCGGGATTGTGATGATTTTGATTTACCATTGTTGTTGTCTTGCTGGGCCACAAGCTAACGCCGGAACGATCATTACACAACGATCGGAAGTGGAGTTTCAGGCCACAAGGGAAAATGACGCATACCCACCCCCTTGGGAAACCATTCCTCCCTCATTCCTTCCCTCTGGAGAAACCAATGCCTCATACCCTCCCCTTGGGGATACTAATTCGGCATTTCCTCCCTCGGAGGAAACCAATGCCCCATACCCTCCCCCTGGGGATACCAATTCGGAGGAAAGCAATGCCCCATACCCTCTCACTGGGGATACCAATTCGGCATTTCCTACATCGGAGGAAACCAATGCCCCATACCCTCCCCCTGGGGATACCAATTCGGCATTTCCTACATCGGAGGAAACCAATGCCTCATACCCTCCCCCTGGGGATACCAATGCGTCAAAAGAGTCAAATAAATAGAATGAAATTTGTAACACCGTAAAAAATGTTGACTTAACTTTACTGATGTTTCGAGCTTTAGCCCTTCGTCAGAGTACGAAGTTATAAATTTCATTATATTACCTAAAGTTGTTGTAGTGTATTGTATTGTCAGTCCAGCTGAGTTGATCGCCTTCCCCGAAAGGAATTATGGGTCACTATTTTTGGTTAGCAAGTTTTGTGAATTTTCCGAGTATACAAATGTACACTTTTGTTGTTGATTGAAATATAATCCCACCATGAGATTGACTAGAGTTTACCATTAATTTAAAGAAGGAAGAACTCGTATTTCATCAATTCTCTTGGCAGAATAATGGGAAATGCTAATCAAAATATGATGTTGAATCCTCTATTCTGATTGGTTGACCTTGTGTTTGTTCTGAAGGTCAACTCAGCTGGGTTGTATTGTATTAAACGATTTTGTGACGTGTAAACAAAATACATACAAAACTTTCGACATTGACAACGTTTTTATTAAAGTGAAAAGCAGTTTTCGGTGTGGTTAGTGAATTACAGAAGAAACTATATTCTCGAGGCTTTACATTCTTTCGTAGGCTATGAGCTATATGCCAAATCGGTTAACGCGTTGCTATGTACGTTTCAACCCAATTCAAAACCTCGGTGTATAAAAACTTTTGTTCCAAAAAAAATTTCATGCATGTGGCATTGAAATACATAAGACAATAGACCCCCTTACCTTAATTGCCTATTTCATACCACGCCACATTCCCTTGAGCATTGCTCTTTTATGATGAACATGTTTAATATGCCGCGGGAGTGTTGTCCAAGTGGTATACGTAGGGGTGATCGGCTGTCGGTTTCGAAAACGACCCCTAAAGACAAGAAGCCATTTGTTAGACATTTTATTAGTATAGTGATATAATTTCGGTCATCATCCGATAACCATCACCAGAAATACATTGGTTATGTGTTCACATGCAAATATGTTAGTTGAGCTGTCCTATGGGGATTGACTAACCCTGTTCATTTAAGGAGGGCTTTTGTTGTTATATAAATAGCGCCTCTACGATCTTCCTATATTACGTAATAGCCGTGTCCTTCACTTAGAATTTCAAAGTTGTCAATGTTCATTGGAGGGTGTCTGCTATCTTGTTTATGTTTGAGTAAAAGATACTTATCAGAATCAAAAGAACTGTGAAATCCCTAAAAAAAATCCCTTTAGACCCATAAAAGGTATGATTTCGCGATGTATTTGGCAGCTAAAAGGACCCTAAAAGGTACGCTCACAAAATCTTTTCACCACTAAAAGGAGCCACGACCACCCCAAGGATGTTATGACATTTACATGTGAAAGGAACAACTCCCAAGAGGTGCATCACTTGGCTTAAAACTGGGCACACAAACATAGAAGGTGTGTCAGCCATAAAGTACGAAGCAACGCGTTAGCTAGCCGATTTGGTCAAGTATCCTGTTCAGCTTCTTCCGTCGATACAACTAGCCTAGAAGTCCTACAAGAATTCACTGTCTGCAATACTTGGGCACATCAAGAAAGCTTGAGAGCTGATTTCAATCATCAAACATTCTACAAATATTCACAAAGTTTATATACGAAAAGGCTCGGTTTCAATATCTGATTCTCGGATTGAAATAAATCGGTAAGTATGTATGTGTAGTTATTTTAAAATAAGTGAAATTGCACGATGATGGGATGGATACTTGTAAAAATCGCACGATTAAAGGTTTTTTAGTTTTACGTTTTATGTTTGGATAATTTCCCTGTATTTTTAAATGTTAAAGTTTTAATAACCCAAGTTTGACAAACAAACAGAAAGTAAGTGAAATTGCACGATATAGTGGAGTGAATACCAGAAATTATTGCACTGAACATGGCGCAATATGAGTTTAATGTTAAAGTTTATTTAATAGTTGACTTTAGATTAGTATTATCTGATTTGGAAATAATTCGTAGCTACACCATACTGTTAAAGAAAAGCGATACCTTTCAATTTTAAGCTATATCGGATAAAATTAAGGGGATCAAAAGTGAATTTTGCACGATAGTGAGGTCAATATTTGATATTTGTAAGGTCAATTTGTTTAATTTTTCACTGTATGCGTAATAAACCTTTTAACATCTTCTAACATTCCTTATTTGTTTGGCCTTTGAAAGTCGATTCTTTCACATGTAAAAGTTATAACACGTTCATCATAAAAGAACAATTCTCAATGGAATGTCACGTGGTCTGAAACGGACAATTTGCATACGGGACATAAATAGGTCAATGAATATCTAATTAAAACTTCAAAATACTAATGCGTTTATTAAAGTGTACTAAATTAAAGTGTACTAAATTAAGAAGTGCTCTGGCAAAATGGATTGCCTCATCCACGAGATGTTATTCATCAAAAAACTCAAACCATCACTAAACATTCAATCAGACTCCGTTAGAGCGAAGATCTTTTGTTAAAACTATTATCATGGGACCACTATTATTGTATAAAACTTTTTGATTTTTTGAATACTAATTTTCTCTTGAAAATGACGCTAGATAGCGTCGAAACATCGAGAATAAAATGATCACAAACCTACTTGCGTTAGTTTTTGTTCTACAACTAAATTTAAAGTGTACTAAATTGAAGTGTACTAGTACCAGTACTAGTTTTTTTCTTTCCCTGGTCAAATAATACAAGTGAAATTCGCATAATACATAACCACATGAAAAAACGAAACCCTTCGTAAAATCTTCGGTTAGTCTTTTAATTTGTTTTGCTTACGCATGCGCTTTTCACCCATGTCACTATTAAATAGTATATTTCACTCGAGAAATGTAGCTCAATGAGTGATGAGGGGGGTTCTAACAGCTTGTTTCGATAACAGCCGATCATATCATGTTTTTTTTTGCAGTGAACCAAAATGGCCAAATTGGATCTCAAGGTTGTCATGGTTATTCTTGCTGTCGTCATGTTGGTGATGTTATTTGACGAAACCGAAGCAGCACGACGGCGTTTGTCCATTCGCCGACGGGCAATCTCGACCAGTCGCCGACGAACGTCCTTTCGCCGACGATCGTTCTATCGCCGACGAACAACCTATCGCCGACGAACAACCTATCGCCGACGAACAACCTATCGCCGACGAACAACCTATCGCCGACGAACAACCTATCGCCGACGAACGTTCTATCGCCGACGAACAACCTATCGCCGACGAACAACCTATCGCCGACGAACGACCCTTCGCCGACCTTTCGCCGACGAACGTACTCTTGCCGACGAACGTACTCTCGCCGACGTCAAACCTATGGTTGGACCAGTGGCCGGCCAAGGCTAATTTTCGTCACATTTCCTTCAATGTATTGATACCACTTGGGTTTCATTGAATTAACTATTGTACCATTTACCATAAATTTCCTCGTTTTTTGACCAAAAATTGTATAATTTGCTCATAAGCATCGAGCTGACTTGTTTAGCCCGGCTATAATCTATGACAGTAACGTGTGCTAAATGAAGTACTCAATAATAAAATACTAGTACTAAAGATATCATTGTTTGTCATTGTGAGGTATAATAGCAGTGCTATAGACGTCTATTATCATGATCATATGATAAAAAATGACGTAAAACACGTCGTGTTTCATCATGAGCCTGCAGACAAAGTTGGCGGCAATAAACAGTAAAATATGTGCAAGATCGTAATTTTACCTCTCAAGATTCAAAGTGGCTTTATAATCTCACCAAAACTTCAGGATAGAACGCAACCGTTCGAAGGACAAAGTTATGACTTGAGTTTTTAAAGAAATTATTCGAGAGTATTTCAGTGCACAAACAAATGGATTTATCAGTCGGCAAGTACTGCATTTAGTCACAAAGTTCTGCAAGACTAGAGATCCATGCAGTTGGCGTTTTAGTTCGTGTAGATCGATGCATGCTCGAGGTTTGAACTTTTTTTAGGAGCTGCGAAGAGATTTCAGCCATTTGGGCCAGATAATGGGTTCTGATGTTGAACATCACGAAGCTACCATCGATCCACTGGTACTTCGAGTCATTCAAAATGAACTTGAGCGTTCTGCCGCCTGGACCGTTGTATTTAATAGACATTAATCTTTTATTGACAGTACCTTAATTATCTTGATTTAGAGCGACAAAACAAAGCACAAAGATGTCTATTTTATTTTTACTACGTTCATGTTTCCTATAATTAAGCTTGCTTGGTTCTCTAGGCTCCCGCTTTTTTTCCATCTTATGGGACCGTAATTTAATATATATTGTAAACTTTGTTTACAGCATGGACTACAATGTTCTTACTATATGTACTATAATTGATCTACTTGCAGGGTTGTTTCGGCTTTAGTTAATATACGCTTGAGAAACGCTTCAGATAACTTAAAAAAAAGTCATAAGATTAACTATAACAAATTTATCATATTATGCTCACACTATCCCACTCTTCTACTCTTAGGAGTCCATTCTCAAAATTCACCTACCTTTGTCATTGGTCGGCGAATGACAAAGGATACTTACCAATGTCGCCCTCCCCGGGGTGACTGAGTCTTGGATTTCGTAGAGTAGGGGGAGGGGTAGCTGGGAGAGATTTGACTAGAGTCCAGGCCGTCCGCGCTGTCACGCTCGTCGAGCTGCACAAGAAATCCCTGCCGCGCATACGAGGCCATTCAAAATGGCCGGTAATTTGAAATTCTCGCCGGATTTATTCCTCGAGGGGATAACTTTTATGAGACATTTTTTGATAATCGTAAAGGGTAACTATCTGGCTTTCGTGTTGCGGAGTATCAAGGCAAGGGAATGCGATTTAGTGTGAGAATTTGAGCGATTTTCGAGAGCAACTCGGTCCGTTGGCTGACCCAAGGTCTCCTTCCTTGCCATGTTCTTAGTAGTAGGGGAGAACATAGCTAAAAACCGCCCAAACAGCCTGAAATCGCTACCAGATAGCAAGAAAGACACAAGAAACAATCCACGAAGGTTACAGTTTATTTCCTTTATTTTATCGACGAGTTATAGATTTGAGAATAATTCTACATAGAAAGCCTTATATTATAAAGCGCCTCGATCTATGAGATTGGGCCTCCTGTGGATTGATCAGCAAGGCCAGGAGCCCAAGGTAGATAAAAACAACGACATGAAAGCTGGATTATTCCAATACAAACTGCCATCAAAGCAAAGAAACAAGTAACTATTATATAATTATACTTTTTTTGATAAATATCAATATTTTCAAAACATAATTCATCTTTTTAGTAGTTAATCTACATGTGCAATCGGCCTTCTCCGGTTCATATAAACATCGCCCAGAACATTTTAAATCGCCTAAGAATTTAAGAGCTTATTTCTAAAATCGCCTAACGTCGCCAAAGATCTCCTTAGAGGTTAGGAACTTTTTGCTAAAATTGCATTAGATCGCCTAATATTACGGCGATTTTAGGTCCCCGAGTAGGCCTGACAATTAAGATTTATACATAAATTTTAAATCTATTATAAATAAAGTTTTATTTGTTTGAAATCAATGCCTTGACTTTTCAATATACTAACATTCATTATTTTCATAATGTTCTGAGATTTTTTTAAATTATATCCAACAAAGTCAACATTAAAAGTGGTCTAAAAACTAAGCGCTTTCAAAATGTTCTAACAGTGATCCACGAGTTGGCCATAGGGCCTTTGATTTATCATATGATCATGATAATAGACGTCTATAGCACTGCTTTCTTAAGTGGCACGAGGCGAATCATAGTTGGCGACTACTGATCGAACGATGAGTCTGGTCGGAGTCTGCAGTGATTGGTTAAATCAAACGTCGAAACCGCCGTTCTTTTATCGATTAAACGTTTTCTTATCGACTGCCGGCTAATGGTGAACTGATCACTTGTGCTTCTTGTCGTTCTTCGCTTTTGGAAGGTGACTTTTCAATGATATTTGTCATGTTTTCACCATATTCATGTACAATATTTAGGCACAGTTTTGTGTGTTAGATTCTCGGAACTTTTACAGGTTTTTTAGCCTTTGTGGCGATTACAAGCTCTCAAAACAACCGCTCAACCGAAGCTTTTCCTCGGTTGCCCGACTCGTTGTCGCTATCTTAGCTCGCTGAGGATAGTCCAACAACCCGATCAGCTTGGAAAAGGATATAATATCTTTCGAAAAATCGAAAATTTCTACAGGGAACAGTTGTTCTTGGAGCAGATCCACGCATCAATCAACCAAAACGAATTCCTCGAGAGGTCCACTAAGGCGCGGTATTGTACAATATACGGTATATACTATTGTATATTTCGATGTATATTCTGTAGAAATATACCCGAAGTATAGTGGCCAAAATATACAGTATATACTATTGTATATTTCGATATATAGTCTGTATAAATATACAAGATATATATAGTGTATATCATTAAATACAGAATATCCATAGTTAGTATATTCACAAACAAACGGAATAGTGTATATTGTGTATATAGTGTATATTGGGTATATTGGATATATTGTGTATATTGTGAATACAGACATACATGCATTTATATGTCTTCAAAAACCAACCCAGCATATAATAGACTAACACACAATATATATACAACCAAATTTTTTTATTAAACAATATTTACAATCATTATAATTTACAATTTACACAATATGTTGGATTATTTACATCTTTCCCTCTGCGTTTAACTGGAACTCAAGTTCTCTATTACAGCCAAACCTACAGAAGCGTTCCTATCGAGTTTGGAAGGCTCGATTTATTCTTCCAAACTTGATTTGAAATTTGGTTTGAAATTTGCGTAAATGAATCGAATCTTGTAAGTTTCAAATTACAGACTTCAACCGTCAACCGATAATGGTCCCGAAATCACGATCTGTGGTCAATAACTGATAATGCTATTGTAATAGAATACTTTAGTAAGTATTTATAACAATATTTCTGAATACAGACTAGGTTTTTAGCACGTTTCTGTGTCCAACAAAACATTGAAAATAATGTTTTGATTTGAGGCGGTTTTTGAAACTTACAAGTTTTGATTCATTTATGCAAATTTCAAAACAAATTTGAAATCAAGTTTGGAAGAATAAATCGAGCCTTCCAACCTCGATAGGAACGCTTCTGTAGGTTTGGCTGTAAATGAATCATTAACAAACCAAAATAGTACAAAGGCCCAATTTTATTATTTACACTAATTTTATATGCTTAGTTCACTACATCTTTCCCTCTGATTTTAACTGTAATTCAAGTTCCTTATTAAACAATCATTGACAAACCAAAAAAGTACATTTCGCTTAAATTGAGTCATCTTTAATTCTTGTTAAATTGAAATATATCAGTGTTAAGTCTTCTAAATCCTTGTTCACACGATTCTGTATTGGTCCCATGGATTTCACTAAATTTTGACAACAAAGGGTGATAAAAACAATTCGGATTATCTAAAGGCATACATGCCTCCTCAGTGTGCTTTGAAACATGAAATATATCAACTAAAAACTTAACGTTATCCAAAAGATGTTTTGCACCAGCACTGCCGTTTTTACACTGATTCCTAAGAAAAGGAACAAGCCCACATGCTCTGTCGTAACCGACATATTTCAATCTTTGAAAATTCATTCTACGTTCTTTGTAAATGTTCTTAAAAGGAAAAGAAACACTTGAGTCTGAGACTCGCACGTTAACATTTCCGTCATACTAACGACAATACCACAAGGGCGTATAAGTGCCAGCATTCCAGCTGTGGTCTCAAAAAACAGAGCAATGTTCTCTTTTTTTTTACATCCATGAACTTTGTCCTCTGGCAGAATTCCCTTTTCCTTATCGACATCGTCAAATTCTGGAGGCACTTCCACAAACTCTGCTACATCTTCACTTTGATCTGATCGACAGAACTTTGGGGGCTTCCTATCCTTACCCCCATTCAAAGGGGAATTTGGACAGCATCTGTACACCTCTGGAAGGTCCCTACTTATTCGCACTTTTTCTTTGGGAAAGGAACATTTGGATCGTTTCAGATATTCGTTTCCATCCACTGTTACGTAACCTTCCGCACAGCCTGCTACTTGACACTTGTGCATAACCCATGGGTTGTCCAGTTTGCATATATCGTTCCACACAGATTGGCAAAGCTTTTCTGTATCCAAGTGCTTTCTGTTTTTATCGTACTCTATCTTTACAGCCTTATCCATCACCTTAACATTTCGTTGATAAATGTTCACAACAATCCACAAAAACCACGCATCATTTACGCGCTCCTCATTTAACAAAAACTCGCTGCTGCAATTCAATCGAGGATTGAATTCCTTTAGATGAGAGAGTCTCTCATTGTTTACTTCACGAAAATTCAAATTATATACTGTAGCTCTGGATTGCAATGTCGCCCCATTAACACAGATGTTGTTTGAAATGTCTCTTAAAAGAGCCACACTGAATACACTACATGATGTCACTTGGAAATACTGGTTGCTCTTACATTCAAAATTTGAGTAAACCCTTTCGCCATTGTTAAGTACTTTATACGATGGATAATACTTAGTCTTGCACTCATAACGCTCTCCATGGAACAACGCACCAACGTACGAGCCAGACATAGTGTAAATTATGGGATATGATGGGCGCGAGTCAATTCTTATGTTCTTCTTACAGCAGCGTGTAACATCAGGTAGAAGAATTATCGACTTCATTGCATTCTTGCCTTTTTGACTGAAATGTTCTTTAGTAACCTGTTGGGCAATACTCATCGGAAAAAGCTTGTGTGTTTTTCGACAGTCCTCAACTTTTGTCAAATCCAATGTTCGGCTATCTTTGTTGATTGTTTGCCTTCTTTTACCAATAACAACGATTGCATGATCTTCAGACGATCTGTCTTTAGCTCGACTTCTAACAAATTCAGTTATCAGTTCTCATCGATTTGGAGTAAATTCTTTAAAGTGCTCTCTGGCACTTATACAAATACAAATACGTTAAGATCATGAAAATTTGTTTCATAACATGACATCTTGGCAAACGCGCATCTACAAGTAAAACTGATACGAGAGAGCAACGGCTTAATACCCCGCTTAATACCCTGACACTTTCCCATGGGACCTCGACACGATTGCAGCCTAATCATGTATAAATTAAAAGTTTTATTAAATCCATTACAATACGCAAAGAGGTTTAATTGCGTTATATGAACGCATCATTACAATTGATATCTCACGAAACAAAACTTCACTTATATACTATTACTACCATTACAATTATACGACGTTTTCAAAAGCCTAAAGTCGATATTAACACCAGTTATTACATGACTCATTTAAACCACAATATACACATCTTTTCAATAATATTATACATCCTTTTCATTATAGATCGAGAGTACCTTAAAATAAACACCATCATGAATTCACATTTTCCTCAATCACCAAAAGCTATGTTATTAAGTGCGTTTTTAAAAATCGTTGCAAGTGTGTCAACTTTTTGTCGCATTCAAAACTCAACACAAAAGACGAAGTTACACAGATTACTCTTTCTTCAAGTCATTAACTGCTTACAAAGACGTCTCTCACGTATTGTTCATCGGATAAAAATAATTACGTTCACTAAGACCGACTAATATACACTTCGCTTCGGTTATCCTGATGGACTTTCTGATTACAAAGACATCTCTCACAACTAGACAAGTACAAGAACGGAAACTCTGACCGTAAAACAATGTTATCATTGATAAATGGAAGTTCGTGGAGAAGGAACTTTAGAACAACACACAGTGTAGTCGAACAGACATGGTTTAACATTGCTGGATTTGTTCAGCCTGATGTTATTGTAACGTTACTTAATGGTAACGATTACGACGGATTCTGTGATCGGCAGATATTTGTGTGTCCAGCTGAACGTGACTTGGACTACGATGAACTAACAAAACCACCACCATCGACACCTGAATTCGACGATATATTCCAGTTTCTAGATGAAATACATCGCCATGAAAGTACGAAATATACTTTGGCCGAGGATGCACACATAGAATTTGTGGCTTACCATGATAAATTAAACGAAAGAAAAAGGCAACAACATCGGCGCGACAGAGATCGCAAAAGTAATTTATCCAAGGCAAAGGGACAAGTCGTAAGACTTGCGGCAGTAAATTATGTCTTCAATCAGGCCATTCTCAAAGTAAAGGAGCCAGAATCTTTCACCCAATGGTCATATGAAATTCCAAAGGAATTCATGACTATGGCTATCAACGTCATGAATTACATCATGGAGCAGAGGTTTGCGTTAGGCAAACCAGCTACTAAACCTTCGGATGGCACTCTGAAACAAGCGAAAACATTGACGACGAAGCATCTAGTGTGGACTATCATAGAATTAAGCGGCTTCTAGAGCTGGAACAACCACTTACTATTACAAAGATTGCACAAAAGCATATACAGAGAAGAGTAGAAAATAAGTACCGTAAAGAAGAAGCCGAGGTTTTGATGGCAGATGTAGTTAAACTAGGTTTAGGTGTCTTGGAAGAAGAAAAATACCAATCAGGCAAAACGAAACGTACCAAGACAATTCTGAAGAAAAGAAAGCTTGTAGAACTATCAGAAGAAAAGAAAGAACTATTAAAGAAGATGAAAGTTGACTTTGATAAATTCTCAATTTGAACTCTACATTTTTTATTGTATAAGGTTTTAAATTTAAATTTTGCATCTTTATCGGACAATTTGTCATATTTTTAACATGAATTTCCATCATCACTTGTTAATTAACATTCATTTTAATTCTATATATATACTTCTAAACAAAATAATAGCGTATTTATTAATATGTATTTTTGAATCAAAATGTTCCATTAAAGTATTTGTTTCTACTACTCAAAAACATGCCTTGTTTTAATGTGTATGCACTCACAATATATATACATACATATATAGACAGTGGGTTGTACCACGATTTATATACACTATATACAATAGACACTTGTATATTGTGTATATTTATACACTATATACACTGTATACACTATATACACTGAGTCTTAGAGTTAACGCGATATATACACTATATACACATTATACATATATACAATAGACACTTGTATATTGTGTATATTTATACACAATATACACTGTATACACTTTATGTATAAATTGTATATATATACACTATATACAGTATATACACTACACTTGTATATTGTGTATATGATATGCTTGTTCAATATACAGTTTATACCATTTATGTATAAAGTGTATATATATACACTATATACAGTATCCTCAATATATATATATATATATATACACAATATATTAATTAAGTATATACTGTATATTGTGCAATACCGCGCCTCACTCGAGAGGTCAAACATAAACTCCTTAGGGAGGCCAAATAACTCTTTCTACTATTTATAATATACACCTAATTGTAGTAATGTTGTCATACAAAAATATACATTTGTTATAAGGAACATCTGTGATTTAGTACGATAGGAATTGATTAAAAGACAAAAGAAGATCATTCAAGCTGAACTCTCTCTTTTGTCTTTTAATTAATTCCTTTCGCACTAAATCACAAATGTTCTATTTTCTTTGCGACAAATGTTCTATTTTGTATGACAACCTTACTGCAAGTAGGTGTATGTCAGTTCAATATTGACAATATTATCTAAGTGCACGAATTACACCATTATCAGGAATTTACTTTTTCCTTCACGATCTAACAAGCTAGCCACATGCAGTCATAGACTGCCTTTAATTTCTAAACGCCCAGGGTTTTTTCTAAACGCCCAGGGTTTTTACTCAAACGCCCAGGGTTTTTTCTAAACGCCCAGGGTTTTTCTTTAAACGCCCAGGGTTTTTTCTAAACGCCCAGGGTATTTAACTCGTGGATCGAAGATCTTCGAGTTATTGGGATGGGACTTTTAAACCGGAAGTGTCACTCACTCGCTCACTCACTCACTCACTAGACCGTCAGTGTAAACTTTTGAGCCTCAAGATTTTGGTCAGCGTATCGTCGCATATGCATTACATCATCTTTCAAACAACCACTCTCCCAATTATCTTTTCTAAATTTTAAGTTTTTAAGCGAAATTATTTATATGCGAGAGGTCACTAAATCAGATATTCGATCCTTCGCGCATGTTCAGAATGATTGAGGAGTCTAACAACTCAAAAAAAGACACGTAAAAATAACAAAAACAAACATACTGCATTGTAAATACTTTTTATGAATTTGTTTACGTTGAATTTTAAAACGTGCATCCGGCACGGCTTAAAAACGGCTGAAGGAAGCGCAAATAACACAGGAAGCCCAAATACCACAGGAAGCCCAAGGAAATCGCCATCTTGGATTTGAACCCGAATTCATTTGGATTTCTCGTACTTCTACATCGATTTACTCTTCCAAATCAGCGTTGGCTTTGGGTATATTGTTTGCTTAAGTCATTATACAATTGCTAGCTGTTATTTTCTAACGTTTTTACGGAAAGAGGTTTTCTAAAACATGTCAATATCAGACAGTCAGTAAAACTCCAGCCAACTCGATCCTCGAATTCCCAGAAAGCAGATTAATCAGCCAAGTAGATAAAAACAACGACATGAAAGCTGGATTATTCCAATACGAACTGCCACCAAAGCAAAGAAACAAGTAACTAATATAATTATACGTTTTTTGATAAATATCAATATTTTCAAAACATAATTCATCTTTTTAATAGTTAATCTACATGTACAATACGCCTTCTCCGGTTCATAAGATCGTTCAGAACGCCTTAAATCACCTAACACCGCCTAAGTATTTAAGAGCTTTTTGCTAAAATCACCTAACATCGACTACTACCATTTGCGAGCTTCCGTGAGGCGTGACGCGACAAGTAGGTTTTGAAAAGTTATATCCCAGACGATTGTCAATCAAAACTTTTATTTTGGCCTATCAAACTTAGAGGGCGTGGATGCAAAACTATTATGTTTCACACGGGAAACTTTTATGTTTCTGCCTTGATAGCATTAGTTTTTATCCGATATAAAGTAATTAGTGTCATGGAGAAAGTGAACAAATTCGGGCGAATCTATAAAACAGGCGTTTCGCTCTCTAAGGAGATGAGAATGATGATTATTAGTAACATCATCAACCGAGGGGGCGACAGAACTACCGGATTCTTTCCTTCAAATTATTCAAACGTTGCACAGGACTTGTTGATATCGCCTAACACAGTTCAAAAAGTTTGGAAGCAATTTTGCGAGTCTTACAATATCGAGAGTCTAAAGCGAGGAGGAGATTTCAGTTCCAAATTAACTGGCGATGACCTTCAACTGATCGAAATTCTAAAGACAGAAAGGGGCTCAATTTCTTTAAAAGAAAACTATCAAGTAGTGGAACAAGTCGGGGACGTAAGGGGTGACATTTCTTTGTCTTCGATATCAAGAGCAATCAAATCAAAATTACTGTCGGGGAAAAAATACTCAAGAAAGAAAATAACCCAAATAGCAGCGGAGAAATTTACTTTTGAAAACATTTTGTACACGCAATTATTTATTGATTATTTAAGCTCTAAAGATGTAAGAACATATCTATACTAATTACTTTACATCTCTCGTAGTTTGGGCCATAAAACACTTTCACCTTCACGGTCGCCATTATTCTATTTTCGAATTTTCGCCGCGCCGACAAGTTTATTATGCTGCCAAAACATGAAAGTTTCCCGTGTGAAACATAATAGTTTTGCATCCACGCCCTCTAAGTTTGATAGGCCAAAATAAAAGTTTTGATTGACAATCGTCTGGGATATAACTTTTCAAAACCTACTTGTCGCGTCACGCCTCACGGAAGCTCGCAAATGGTAGTAAGATCGCCTTAGATTTTAGGAACATTTTGCTAAAATCGCTTTAGATCGCCTAAAATTACGGCGATTTTAAGGCCCGGAGAAGGCCTTACAATTAAGATTTATACATATATATATATATTGTAATTTAATGATATCTCAATACGTTTATTATAGAAATTCAGAATTACATCAGCTTCAAATATATTACAAATAAAGTTTTATTTGTTTGAAATCAATGCCATGTCTTTTCAATATGCTAACAGCATTATTTTCATATGAAAATGTGAGATTTTTTAAATATAACTTACAAAGTCAACATTAAAAGTGGTCTAAACACTAAGCGCTTTCAAAATGTTCAGTAACAATGATCCACGAGTTGGCCATAGGGCCTTTGACTATTTAAACGCCCAGGGTTTTAACTCAAACGCCCAGGGTTTTTCTTTAAACGCCCAGGGTTTTTATTCAAATATATAAAGATAAAAACCCTTGGCGTTTAGAAAAATCCTTGGCGTTTAGAAAAAACCCTGGGCGTTTGAATAGAAACCCTGGGCGTTAAGAAAAAAACCTGGGCGTTTGAATAGAAACCCTGGGCGTTTAGAAACAACCCTGGGCGTTAAAACGACTTTTAGCGTTTCGAAAAAAAATCCTGGGCGTAAAATAAAAAATATATATACCGTTTAGAAAAAACTTAGCCTCAGAAAATAAAAAAACCCTGGATTTCAAAAAAACCCGAGTGTTCCCTACTATGGGCCACCGTACTATTCTGTATTCACAATTCTACCCTTTTTAAAATGGCTGCATGCGGTTTCAAAAAAAGCCAGATTCGTGAGGGTAACAGGGATAACAACTTGGCAGTATCATGTTCAAGTTATTTGCAAACATCAAACAAACAAACAAACTTCAAGTATGTTTTTTTTTATCAGCGAACCATTTTTTTTTTCAGTGAACCAAAATGGCCAAATTGGATCTCAAGGTTGTCATGGTTATTCTTGCTGTCGTCATGTTGGTGATGTTATTTGACGAAACCGAAGCAGCACGACGGCGTTCCTTTTCGAGCAGCCGCCGACGGGCAATCTCGTCTGTTCGCCGCCGACGGGCAATCTCGTCTGTTCGCCGCCGACGATCATCATACGTCTCATCCCGAAGCACTTCTTCTAGTTCGGGTCTCGTGATTGGTCTTTCCATATTTGGTGTGTTAACGGGTCTCGTCATCTTCGGGATTGTGATTTATTGTTGCTGTTGTCGTTCTACACAACGACCGGAAGTGGAAAATGAGCCTCCACCTTATACAGAAGATGTTTATCCTTATCCGACGAAAAGTGACGCATACCCACCCCCTGGGGAAACCATTCCTCCCTCTCAAGGTCCCCCAGGGGCGATGCCGTACCCACCAGCGCCTTATCCACCTGGTGATCCACCCGCATAGTCATTGTAGCTTTGATTGCGACAACGATTTTTGATATAGGTGAATATTCTTAATACTCAAACGTTTCGATTTCATCATTGGTTTAACTAATTACTATTTTTTTAATGGTATTGCTATTTTAACGAAATCCGAATAGTCAAAATCAATACGTTTAGGCTCCCGCAATATTTAACCAATTGGCATAAAGACCTGTAAAAACAATCATGAACTTTAAAACGGTGTCTGCGTTTTTTTAAAGTATGCGCTTTGTTATATTAATCTTTTCAGGTACGATCGTTGATAGAGTACAAACACTAAAAGTGTGCAGCACTTTGCACTATTTAGCAGTAAATAGTGTTGATTAGACAATAGAGAACAATAGAATTAGCCTAATTTAGCAGTATTTAGTGGTATTTATGCTGCACACTTTTAGTGCTTGTACTCTACCCTTATATTTTAGAATTATAGTAAACATATCACTGGCAAGTTCAGACAAGTTATCGTAGGCAGGTAGTTGAGAATGGAAGAGTTTGTCTATCACAGAAGGAGCGGACGGAGGGAGGGGGGGGGATGATCTGGATGACTTTAATTACCCCCCCCCCCTTTTTTTTTTGCAGTAAAGGATCTTTGCGCTCTTGTGTCTGTCCGCCAAAAGGATATCAAAGCTCACCCCCCTTGTCAAATTTCTGGATCCTCCCCTGAATACTTTCTGCATGGGTAACATTATTCGCCTGGATCTTGTTAAGGTAGAATGATTCCCTGGTATATAGTCGAGAGGAGCCGACAATAGCTTTCACATATCTGATTTTTTATGATCAAATTACATACTGAAGACATAAGATATACAATGCATTTCGGTCTTTGAATGCACTATTCGGTATTCAGATTTAACAATTAAACCCTTATTGAAATAGCTGTATAAAGTTTCAAAAAAAAAAAAAAAAGATTTCTTGTGGACGGGATCTCGCCTTTACCACACGCGCAGTAAGGCCAACAGGGCTAACAACTTGCATGTTTTGATAACAGAATTATGTTTTTTTCCCCCAGTGAACCAACATGGCCAAATTAGATCTCAAGGTTGTCATGGTTATTCTTGCTATCGTCATGTTGGTGATGTTATTTGACGACACCGAAGCAGCACGACGGCGTTCGTACATTCGCCGACGGGCAATCTCGACCAGTCGCCGACGAACAATCTTTCGCCGACGAACGTTCTTTCGCCAACGAACAACCTCTCGCCGACGAACGTTCTATCGCCGACGAACAGCCTCTCGCCGACGAACAACCTCTCGCCGACGAATGTTCTATCGCCGACGAACGACCCTTCGCCGACCTTTCGCCGACGAACGTACTCTTGCCGACGAACGTACTCTCGCCGACGTCAAACCTATGGTTGAACCAGTGGCTGACCAAGGCTAATTTTCGCCACATTTCCTTCAGTGTATTGATACCACTTGGATTTCATTGAATTAACTATTGTACCATTGACTATAAATTTCCTCGTTTTTTGACCAAAAATTGTATAATTTGCTCATAAGCATCGAGCTGACTTGTTTAGCCCGGCTATAATCGATGATAGTAACGTGTGCTAAATGAAGTACTCAATAATAGAATACTAGTACTAAAAATATCATTGTTTGTCATTGTTATTGAAAGTAGGAATATTTAATCATAATTTAATCACGAACTGACTTGTTTAGCCCGGTAATTAATGTACTAAATAATAAATAATAAATTAATAAAATAATAAATAATAAAATAATAAAATAATAAATAATAAAATACTAGTACTAAAAATATCATTGTTTGTCATTGTTATCACAGGGACCCCTAATCAATCAATAATTATTAATAAAATAGACGAAAAACGCGCGCGCATGCAATTGTTCTTCGCTTGGGCTTCCTGTGTCGACTACTGCTCGTGATATCTGGTGGGCTTCCTGTGGCCGCCGTTGCTTGGTGACGAATGGCTGACGAATGGCAAAATTCAAAAACTTTTCTCGCGTAGCTTTTCTCCGCAAATCTCTCTAGTTTAGTAATATGTCACATACACCTAATTCAAAAAAGGTTGACGGGGCGAACGGCGATTGGCGATTGGTGATTGGCGATGGTTAATATTAATTCCTTCTTATTCGTTTCTAAATTACCCAAACAATGCCTCCACCGTTCAGGGAAACCTTCGAGACATCCATCTAAGGTCATCGCTTAACGATGTTTGGGTAATTTAGAATAGAATAAGAAGAAATTCGTATTATCCACAGTCTCGCGATCGCCAATCACCAATCGCCAATCGCCGTTCGCCCCGTCAACCTTTTTTGAATTAGGTGTATATATTATCACAAGGGGTGGACAAGTTACCAAGCAACGGCTGCCACAGGAAGGCCAACAGATATAACGAGCAGTAGTCGACACAGGAAGCCCAAGCGATGAACAATTGCATGCGCGCGCGTTTTTCATCTATTTTACCCATAATTTTTGATTGATTAGGGGTCCCTGTGTTGTTATTGAAAAAAGGAATACTGGGACAAATTGCTGATTTCAAAACATCTGACATTTTTCATGCGGATTATGATTTTTCTTTTTCAATTAACATCAGTGCAATAACATTGACATGTAAAGGAATCGACTGCCAACTAGCTGTTTGCATAAAGGTTCAAAGGTTTTTATTTGGCCACATTCACACAAGAGAAATTTACAATGAAAAATGGAAAAAAATAGGTGGAGGGTGCAAGAGAGACAACCCAAAGGGTTAAACAAAGTACTCTTGCACCCAGGACTAATTAACAATTTATTGTATGAAGCGTGGAGATTTCATAAGCTAGGCAATCGAGCTATAAACAAAGGAGGTTTTCGTGATTGATACACACATATTATATAGTCCAGTCAATCTACGGATTTTTTTGGCACCAGTCCAAACAAACTACAATAGAATTTTTCTCACTGTAATTATGTTAGGATAGGTGTCCTAAACAACATACTAGAAATCCCAAAACATCCCTTCGGTGGAACATCCTCAAAAATCGAATTAAAGATTTCATCATTTCACCACAGGGAACCCGCAATTGGAAAAAATATGACCAAGCTGTTAAATTTTGTCAAATATGAAATGATAGAAATATTTCTATTATATTATGATAGAATAGTGTTTCTGTACAGATGTTTTCAATTTCCAATCAAATAGGTTCAAGAAATATGTTAAAAATCAATATATAGAATACGTCTCACCACAGGGACCCCGCATCTCAAAAATGTAATATTTCAAGGGCATATTTGATTTCCGAAAAAATTTCTGACGTACGTCTGAAGGTTTTAAGCTGTAATTGTCTGAAAATTATTATTAAAATACCCTGGTCACCAGAGGCTTGCCTAACTTTCTCCCTGACACGTATTTTGAGCTGCGAAGCAGTAAGACTTGTTTATTTCAATTTTTTATTAATGGGTCATTACAAGGGACATTTTCTCGCGATTGATCCCGATTTTGTACACAAAAGTTAGATCCTGGCCTTCTCCCAAAGCCTCGCGCATTTTGATCCCTGACCCCTGACCCCTGAATTTATTCATATGATCCCGATCCCTCTTCTGTGATCCCTGATTCCAGCTGATTCTGACTATATGTGATTCCTGATCCTATAGGCATCATGTGATCCCTGATCCCACCTCCTCGTCACGACCTTGAGATTGAATGTTATAATTTAACTAGATACGCTGAAATATTTCTCCCGCTAAATAGCCCCGAAATATTTTCAAATTGCTGATTTCAAAACATCTGACATTTTCCTAATTTGCAAATTATAATATTTCTTATTTAATTAATTTAATTAACGGAGTCAGCGCGATAACATTTACATGTTAAGGAATCAACTGCCAAGGTTTGCAATTATACACCTAATAGCAAGAAAGCCCTCATTACTGACAAAAAAGAAAATTAACAAGAAAACTGAGGCAGCTAGATTTGAAATATTTCTACCACTAAAGCCACAGCCACACGACATTTCTCCCTGGGTTTTCTAAACGAATTCCTTCAATCACAGGCAACCCAAGCAAGGCATTTGAACATAAATACGAGTATTTTATAGTCAATGTAGAGGATTCAAAAAAAAAAAATGTTTTAAATTAAATACATCTTACCTTAATCCCATGTGTCGTTGATGTTATTTTATGTTCAAATGCCTTGCTTGGGTTGCCTGTGCTTCTCAATTACAGTGTAACTGATCATCATTTCGTAATTCAATCACTGAAATGGGTAATGATATCCCAACAAGGAAGGTTAAAAGGTCTATGGTTCCCAATCCCCCTATTCTCAAAGCAGTAACAATTTAGTCTGTCATTTTGTGAATTGTTTTAATCAAAGATTAACCTAACCTGACTGTGTTCACTGAGGCGAAGCCACTCTTTGGGCAAACAAAATACATACAAAACGTTCCACATTGACTCTTAACAGTGAACAATCCGCTCTAAAGCGAAAAACAGTTTCCTTGTGGTTTAAAGCTGCATGTAAAGTTAATTCCAACACCTTACAAGAGTATCTAAAGTCTTTTAACAAGCAAAATACACCGGAGAAAGAAAGTTTCAAATCTACCAGACAACTGTAAACACTGAGCGGAAAAATATTATTGAGGTTTACATCTCGAAAGAAGTGGATCGGTTTCTGGTTGAAGAACTAAAGTACACAAAAGAGAGTTTTTCTACTGGTAAGTATCTGAAAAGAGGACAAAGCGAGGTGTGTAAAGTTATGCTCAGACTGAAGGCTTGTACACCGGAGTCTGCCGCTAGTGGTTGCTAGGTTGCTTTGTGTTTACTGCTTCTAGTTGTTGTTGCAGCCATAGGAACCAAATTGGCTACTTGTGGCTTTATGCAGTAAAATATATTTGTCGAGGATACAAAGACGTTCACATAAATTCATTCTGACAACAGACCGACCTCGTCTTCATTGTCGAATCATTGCATGCATGGTGGATATTGTTATGCATGCCATCTTATTTGTTTTACTCCGACGAAGGGCTAAAGCTCGAAAGTCAGTAAAGTTAAGTCAACATTTTTTACGGTGTTACAAATTTCATTCTATTACCTATCATTTATATCAAACACCGACGCAGCCTATACTAGTTTACTCGCTAGTTTCCATTTTAATTAAAGACTAACAACTTCATTAATTAATTTACAGTTAGGACACTTGAACCGTGAACACTTTGATTTTATTGTTACTTTTTTAACCCACATCCCTTGAGCGAATAGATTAGACATAAGATTTATTGTGAACACTCAGTGTATATGAACTCACTGCTTCATTTTTAGATCAGTTTTGAAGCAGTAGACGGTTCAGAAAATAATAATCTGCAAACCCTTTGATATTTTTTGTTACTTTTTTAACTCACATCCCATGAGCGAATAGATTAGAAATAAGATTTATTATGAACACTAAGTTGAACTCACTGAACTCACTGCATTATTTAGAGATTTTGAAGCAGAAGAAGGCTCAGAAAATAATAACATGAAAAGTTCAAGTTCAAGTCGGCCACACTGTAATAACAAGAATTCATAATTTCTATTTTTTTGTATGTTTTGTATGCTTACAAACTTTGAAAAATTATAATATTTTTTGTTTAGTTTGCTTCGATCAGCATTGAAGTTAAATTAAAGTTTGTTTGTCCGAGTTAGGCCTTTGTCTGCATTTTTGTGACGTCATTCATGCAGCGCGCTATCAAGCGCACGTTCATGTGAAATTTGCTCAAATGCGCTTTTTATTATTTGTTTTTATGACCGTTGATCGTTTACAGTCATGAAGGCTAGTAGTTAGCATGTTAGTTAATAAAAACGTCTTGTGTTTGTCACCAATTAATGAAAAGCAGGCTGATAGATGTGCGCACTGCTAATCTTTGTGCGTCGGTATTGCGCGCAAGTAAGAGATAGCCTGCGTAGCTCTGTGGTCAGCGGTAATGCGAAGCCGGAGAAAAGGAAAGACAGTGATAATAGGAAATTACGCTCTGCACTTCTGGCACTGTAGTCTGGCACTTAACCAACGCAGACGTTCATACTGCATCTGACATACAACATAGGAATTGCCGTGGTATTTTCTTTTCTCTTCTTCGTAACTCCGCAGACCGCAGAGCAACGCAGTTTGACACGGGTGAAAAACGAACGGCGCATGCGTAAGCAAAACAAAGACTAACTGAAGAATTTACGAAGGGCTTCGTGTTTTCGTGTGGTTATGTATTATGTGAATTTCTCTTGTATTATTTGACCAGCGAAAGAAAACAACTAACGTAATGTGTTCGGGAATTATAAGCACTAACCTTTCACTGACTTTCTTAAGTTTTAAGATTTACCAAACGCCGGTAAATCTCCAATGGTTTTATTGTAAACACGACCGTCTTCCGAGCGTGCGCAGTGCGTTGTTCACCCGTGTCACGCAGTTTACCAATACAAAGACAGGAGGATTTCGTTCCCATTGAATATATTTTGTGAATATGTCAATTAACTGATATATGCAGGTGCACCGACTTCTAAGTTTAAAGCCTTATTTGGTGTTTATATTTTGAGCGAAGTTTTTTTCTTTTGCAGTAAACCAAAATGACCAGACTAAAGCTTGTTCTCTTCATCATTGCCATCATCATGTTGGTGGTATTGCTCGACCAAGCCGACGCGTATGGCCGAAGGCGTTCGTACTTGACGAGTCGACGACGAATATACTCGACCTCTCGCCGAAGATCGTCATATAGGTCCAACTCCTCCACGTCCACCTCAGCAGGCCTGGTTATCGGTCTTTGCATTTTAGGCGCTGTATTGTTCGTAGTTGGTTTTGTGATCGCCTACTGTGTCTGCAAGCGACAAAATACGACCGGAAGTGTGCGACAACCACAAGTTCAAGTTCAAGCCGTGTATCACACCGGAAGAGGAAATGTACCACCGCCATATACAATCTCAACAAACACTGCTTTTCAATATCCGACGAAACCATCCGCGTACCCACCCCCTGGGGAGAGCAATGTATCGGCATATAGTCTCCCAGGGGCGATGCAGTATCCAGTTTACAACAATGCTGCTCATGTTCCAGCACAGGTAGCCCAACAGGGAGCAAATGTACCTTACCCCTCCCAAGGTGGAGAAAGTGACCCATACTACCCCCCACCGTCATATGGCCAAGTAGCAAAGTAAACGTCTGCGTTGTTAGGCAACACACTCTTCTATCAATGATACCCATAATGCCATAGGCTCTTGTTGCTAGGATTTTACTACTTGTCGTAAACACTTTTTAAAACTGCTGTAAATACAGTGGAACCCCGCCTTACGGCCACCCACTTAATACGGTCACCCCGTTATTGCGGCCAGTTTTTTAGGTCCCGACGAAATGCATGCCCATACATTTTCTATAAAATTTACCCGCTTAATACGGCCACCCCGTTAATACGGCCACTTTTGGCTGTTCCTTCAGTATCCGGATTAACGAGGTTCCACTGTATATTTAGGCTGATATACGCATGATTCGGTACAAACGATTTTGATTCAAAAAGAATCGCATACGGTCACATAACAAAAATAAAAGTTCATGTACCATCGAAGACACTTGCTTGTGATCACAGGAATAAAAGTCTAGGATATATATATGATCACAATATGGATCGCAATAATTAAAGATGTAAATTCTGATTTATATATATCATGCATGACAAACGAACACACTTGATCGCAATAGAAATGCCATCATGCTATCGAGAACGATCTCAATCGATCGCTTGCATGTGATAATGTGCTTGAGTCATTACTCATTCGCTTGCAACGTACACCTAGCCTAAAATAGTTATATAAAATAGTTATCTATAGTTATTTTCACAGCTCTCGTCCTCAACCTGAGCCTCGATAACGTGTAATACATTCTTTAGAATTTGACTACAGCTCGTGGAAATTTAAGGAATATATGTACACATTATCAAACAATTGAAACGCTTGAAAATTATATTAAACGAGCTGTAGTCAAATTCTAAAGAATATATTACACGCTATCGAGGCTGAGGTTGATGAAAGAGAACTGTGAAATGTTTTTTCCTTTTACTCCGACGAAGGGCTAAAGCTCGAAACGTCAGTAAAGTTAAGTCAACATTTTTTTTACGGTGTTACAAATTTCATTATATTACCTATCGTTTATATCAAACACCGACCCAGTCTATGCTAGTTTACTCGCTAGTTTCCATTTACTTAAGTAAAGTTAAGTTAACATTTTTTACTAACAAATTTCATTCTATTACCTATCGTTTATACTTAACACCGACGCAGCCTGTACTAGTTTACTCGCTATAGTTTCCATTTAATTGTCTTGTTACAAATTTCAGTATATTACCTATCATTTATATCAAACACCAACCCAGTCTATGCTAGTTTACTCGCTAGTTTCCATTTAATTGTCTTGTTACAAATTTCAGTATATTACCTATCGTTTATATCAAACACCGACGCAACCTATACTAGTTTACTCGCTAGTTTCCATTTAAGTAAAGTTAAGCAAACATTTTTTACAGTGTTACAAATTTCATTCTATTACCTATCGTTTATATCAAACACTGACGCAGCCTATACTAGTTTACTCGCGAGTTTACTCGCTAGTTTCCATTTGTCTTGTTACAAATTTCATTATATTACCTATCGTTTATTTCCAAATAAGGAAACAAGGCCCGTATATATAATTCGTCTATATTCCAAATAAGAAATCAAGTCTATGTAGCGACAACTGACAGTTTGAATGTCATGATAAACTGTAACACTTATAGGTACACTTGTATACTTCTCAGATATATCACTTATAGAACAAGCTATCTATCTCGTTAATAATAGGGGCGTTATATATGGAACACTGTCACTAAATATAGATTCCTAAACGAATATTCGTTTATTTTAAAATCGTCGTCACAACTGATCAAGCTATATAGTCGTATTGATTAATTATCAAAACCGTATAAGAATGTTCATTAAGATTTCGTATTATCCGTTGAAGTCGTATATGAATCGTTATCAAATAGTTATCCAAACCGTATACGAATCACTTAGGTTTTGTATTTGTATGTAAAGTTGTATGGGAATCGTTAAGGTTTTGTATTCATATTTTGAAGTCGTATGCCGGCGAGTCGTAGAAGTCGTATGCGTATCGTAAAGGTCGTATGCGAATCGTTAAAATGTTTTGTTTCTATGAATCGTAGAGGGAATGTAATCGAAGGCGAATGGTAAAAGTCGTGTGCGAATCGATAATGTTTTTTACTGCCAATATCGTATGCGAATCGTAGAGGTTAATTGTATGCGAATCGTAAAGGTCGTATATATGCGAATCAATCATTTTTGTATTGACAATGTCGTATGCGAATCGTAAGGAAATCGTAAGGAAATCGTATGGTGTAGTAATGACAAGAATCGTTCATCAGAAATTGTTTAAGAATAAGCACCTCGTATTACCATCACTCTCGTCTGTCTAAATTACATCTAAAATCATATAAATAGATTATTTCATAGGTGATCCATTACGGCAGCTAGCAACCAGGGCGATCCATGCAGTAATCGAACCGTTGCGCGTTTGTTATGCGTGATTTCATGCAGATCACGTTCATGATGATTCAAGAATATTTACTGCTGTGGTTGACCTCAAGAATGACATTTCTTATATTGATAACAATATTAGCATTGGTTTTGTTTTATTTCATATTCTTTTATAATTGTCATAGAATCGATTTTGATATAATGTTCTTACGGCTAGGACACTGTTACAATTTTATCCTTTTACTCCGACTAAGAGCTAAAGCTCAAAACGTCAGCAAAGTTAACATTTTTTACGGTGTTAAAAATTTCATTCTATTACCTATCGTTTAAATATCAAACACCGACTCAGCCTATACTAGATTACTCGCTAGTTTCTATTTCTATTTTTTACGGTGTTACAAATTTCATTATATTACCTATCGTTTATATCAAACACCGACGCAGCCTATACTAGTTTACTCGCTAGTTTCCATTTTAATATTTAATCACTTGAGCGAATAGATTAGAAATAAGATTTATTATGAACACTCAGTGTATTTAAACTTAGTGCTTCATTTTTAGAGGTTTTGAAGCAGCATAAGGTTCAGAAAATAACCTGAAAAAAGTCAAGTGTTCGCGGTTCGAGTGCATGTCCTCAATATAAGCTGTTTTAGATTTTATACATAGAATATTATAATAAACCGTACCCAATGTAAAATATAGTCTAGAGCAAAAACACTATATCCATGAAATAAAATAAAATTGCTACTGTGTAATAGTTCTTATTTAGTGACTATTAGTCACTATCAGAGACAAGTAAAGTTGTAGTGAGGTATTGTTTCCTGTATTTGATGTTTCTGGTTGAGTGATACTGACTAAATAGTCACTAAATAGAAACTATTAGTTAATAATTACTATTCACCCCCCTACCCCATTGTTCTCTCTCTGCACTAAATCACCGATTGCAGGGTACCCGCATCTGAAAGCAAAGACATCTAGTTATGTTGCAGTCCCCACTCAGCATTATTAGAAATATTGCAGTCCGCACTCTGCATTATTAGAAATATTGCAGTCCGCACTCTGCATTATTAGAAATATTGCAGTATGTTCTATTTAGTGTGTATAACAAATAATGTTCATTCTAGTAAAGATCAGACTTAGAATTAATTTACTAGAAAGCGATTTTTGGCGAAAAATGTCTTTGAGTACTAACGCCAGGATTCGAACCGAGATCTTCTGCTTTGCTGTATCCGCGCCTTAAGCCATTATACTACTGAGGCAACCGTTGGAAAACTTGCAACAAAAACAAGTCTTAATGTCATCAATTGAATGAAATTATTACTAATTAGAGTTTGGTAAGCCTATTGTTATTATATTCAAAGAGACAAGAAACCGCCGATTATTATGCAACAAAGAGAACAATAATGGGGCAGGCTACTGAATGGTAAATACATTTTCATTGGCTGATAACTAATTAAAGTTTGGTAAGCCTATTGTTATTATTTTCAAAAACACAAGAAACCGCCGATTACTGTGCAAGAAATAGAATAATGGGGCAGGGTATTGAATAGTAATTATACTAGATAATCACTTCGGCACGCAGCATTCGTGGGTATATTGCAATATACCCACGAATGCTGCGTGCCGAAGTGATTATCTATTAAGTAACTGTTTTCTTTGTATTTCATGAATTTAGTGTTTTCGCTCTAGTATGATAGTTATAAAATTGATATTTTTGGAACATTCTAAAGCAATTTTTTTGTAATTTCCTTTTAAAAGTGATACATTTTTAATACTCATATTATTATTATTACCTGATTATATTTGTAGTAGAAAGTTAAAATTAAATCGGTTTTGCTATACCTTGCGTGTTTGAACGTTTTGAAGCGTAATATTTCACATCCCCCGCAAACATTAGATTACACAAAAAGAATCGAGTCAGCACACTTCATCAACCGTGAAAACACAAGTGGTAGCGAGGGGCGTGAGAAAATATTCGAAATTAGACGCGCGCCTTACATACGCGTAGAAATTATCTCGACGGTGCGTACTCCGATTACGTTCTACATTACATCGCATGCATGCACCCTTCTAAGCACACCGGTAAAGCCTAGTTTTCACTAGCGACGCAAGCACAAGCGCAAGCACAAGCGCAAGCACAAGCGCAAGCACAAGCGCAAGCACAAGCGCAAGCACAAGCGCAAGCACAAGCGCAGGCGCAAGAGACCTTATTTCGTCGTGAAAACTGTTTGACGCAGTGATAACGCAAGCGCAAGCGCAAGATATCAAAAAAATTCGTTTTTTCTTGCGTTTGCGCTTGTGCCTAAAGCCTGGTTTGCACTAGCGACGCAACGCAAGCGCAAACGCAAGCGCAAGCACAAGCATATGGAAACGAGACGTAAATAAGCGCAAGCGCAAACACACTATTTACTAGTGCCACGCGCAAGCACAAGCGCAAACTTAAGAAAAAAAGGAACATTTTTGATATCTTGCGCTTGGGTTATCACTGCGCCAAACGGTTTTCACGACGAAATAAGGTCTCTTGCGCTTGCGCTTGTGTTTGCGCTTGTGCTTGCGTCGCTAGTGAAAAATAGGCTTAACGCTGAGAACTACACGCAGGAAAAGATATGCCTATTGTTCTGTTGCAATCTCAACCTGTTAAAAAAAGAAAAAAAATCTCGCGCGCTTATCAAAGTTTTTTGGTACTTCTCACCTACAATACCATATATGCATGGTAATGGCATTGTTTTCAAGACTACATACGGTATTTCTGATACGATTCTCACGTTGTGTGCTTACTATACCCTGGCTTGCTTCTGTATTGATACGCATGGACGTACGTACGTGTTGTTTATCTAGCGTGAAAGAGAAAGATTATTGTGGAGTTATATTAGAGGTTCCGCTTGCGTTTATACGGATTATTATGGAGTTATAGTAGATATCTCGCTTACGTTGTTACGTTCTTGCTCTTGAGAAAGATTTGAATAGTTTGAATCACTATTGGTTGTAAATTCTGGCTGCTGACAGCAAAACAAGCCGCGGTGCACGATTACAAATAGCCTACGGAAATTAGAAATTATTTTCGTTTTTTAGGGGTTTCGTGCTGTGCGTCGCTGCGTACAACGCGTGTACTTAATCTACAGCACTTACAGCGTGAGAAAATTAAACGACCCTTGAAACTGATTTAGTTGTGATTGTTGCTACGTGCGTCGTTGCGTTTTGCGCAGGGCTTGAACGATTCAAACTTGATCTACAATTGTTCTATTACTTATACGTGCGTATAAAAGCGTGTGAGAAGAATCTAGTGTGAAAATCTGCCTGCGATCTTATATCCTCTTGTTCTTTTGCTAAAGTATGAAAAATAGCGTAAAATAAAAGAAATGATGCGCATTTGAGCTTGCGCTCTATCTTGTGTTTTAGTCAGTTGCGTTTACTCGTCGAGTAACATAACTGTGCATATACAAAATATCAAAAATATAAGAATATTTTTATTTTCTAATACTAAAAATGAATTAAGTAACTCGAAATATCAGAGTAATTTTATATATAGTAACTGGTTTGTGGACGTTTCGTTCCACTTGGTAACTCGTTTAAGCTCTATAGTCGTGAATCAGCTTCATTGCCTTGGCTAATGACTCGTGGACAATTGAAACCACTTAAGACTTCAACGACTGCAGTACGTACTGGATCCAACTCGAAAACCTACATGAATGTTACCATATACACTTTTGACTTACCTCAAGTACATATCAAGCTATATATTCGTTGTGGTGCTTCAAGCAGTTTTACTGTATACGTACGTATTTGCGTATAGTTTGTTATGATACATCTATGTGTACTTGTAGTAAGAGTGATAGACATTCGAGTCTGTCGTCTGAAGTTCACCAAGAGATATTAATCTAGTTAATTGCTTTGCATTAAGTGGTCTCAATCAGTCTGTGTGCGTCAAGTGTATAATCCCCTTGCATAAGAAGCAACTTTTTAAATTGACTCAAAATTACTAAAAAACAAACAAAAAAAACATGAAAAAATGATTTTGATTTTAATTTAATTTTTTCGTAAAATTTGGACTGACATCTTCACTTCGAGTTCTTGATTTTCGTTCAGTTTATAATTCGTGAAATTCAGTGCTACTGGATTCTTGCTCAATTTCAAATAAGCGTTGTTTTGGCTTCGCTTTTTAAGATATAAGTACTTACATTTATCGCTTTTTGTTAGACATATTGGAACCTTTAATTAAAAAATATAGTTTTGCTGCAATAATATGTCAGTCATAATGTCGTTAATATTTAAAAAGATTCGGTCAGGTTTGGATTAGTGCCAGGCGAATTATATATTGATCTGAAATTAAAGCTAGCTTTTTTGGATGTCAATTTGTCAAGCAATCAAGGATCTTTTCAACTCGTAACAGGCTTTTTTGCAGCTAACCGCAACAAGCCTAAAAAAATATGTGATTGAGGAATGAATGGAGAGACAAACGAACATAGGAAGGAAGGAAGGAAGGAAGGAAAGGAAGGAACTACAAAAATATATACAAACTGATATTGAACTCAATAATTAAAAAATAAGTAAAATAAACGACACAAAAATTGAATTAAAAACAATTACTCCATCATTGACTAATCTCTAACCCATTCCACTCAAAACACCAACAAAATATTACTCAAAATCGCTTTAATTCTATCTACAACTCCTATATACAAATATAAAATCATCGACAAATTCCTACATGTACAATATATGTAAATAGCCATAAAACAGGCCTATCAATGTATAAAACTACATAAAAATAATACGAAAACGCGACGAATGTTTTTTACACAATGTATTTACAGTGGGATTACAGTATGTAAAATTAGAAAAAGTCTGTAAATATTTTTTAATATTTTGATATTAGAAAATGTGCAATTTAACCGTTGTTTGAAACAGATTTTAATTGCAAGTCTTTACGTATAAAACTAGGTATGAAAAAATAGATGAAAATATTTTTTTGCAAAGTATGTTTATAAAATGCAGGACTAGAAAGCAACTCAATGTGTGAATCGTTAATTTGATAAAAATGTGAAATATTTCAAATCTCTTTTTTGTGCATTTTAAAACGATTTTTATAAACTTATATTTAATTTTGTTCTGTTCAATCTTTGAATTTTAGAATACAATGTTAATATTTTGATAAAAAATGTGAAATATTTCAAATGTCATTTTCTCAAAATATAAGTGTATTTTTACATAATCGCTATAGACTTTTAGTTGTTCTTTCAATCTTTGAATTTAAGACTAAAATATGAATATTTTGTCACAAAAATGTGCAATATTTCAAATGTCTTTTTCTCAAAATATAAGTGCACTTTTACAAGATCGATATAGACTTTGATATGTTCTTTTAGTCTTCAGAAATTAGAATAAAATGTGAATATTTTGATAAAAATACGCATTATTTCAAATGTCTTTTTCTTGAAAAATATAGTGCATTTTTACACAATTGTTCAGTGTAACTTTTACATGTTCTTTTAGTCTTTGAATTTAGAATATTGCCAAAGGAACTTTCTGGTCACTATTAAAATTATAGTTATTGTTATACATGCAGTTCTTCTGGTCGTAATCTAAATGATGGAGTCTTACTGTGCTGTCCCAGTTGTTGGTCAGGACATCAGGGACAAAAGCCTCGCTATTCGAGTAGCAACTATCGCTCTTGGCCTCCAGCTCTGGGAAACCTTGATTAAAGGTTTGCCCGCCATATTGCAGTGGTTTCATCTTCAGAAAATCCTGGATTTGTCGTTTCTGCTGATTTGCGTTCAAATCATCTGTTGTCAGGGGCGAAAAGTGTTGAAATTGCATGACCAGTTGCGGTGAAGTTTGCTCGTTTTCGTAGGGCGAATTTCTGTAGTATTGTGATGTTGGCAATTTCGGTGAATTTCGCTCGTTTTCGTAAGGCGAATTTCTGTAGTATGGTGATGTTGGTTTCGTTGTTTCGCTGGGTTTAAAAGCTTTTTTGCTGTTTCGCCACACTGTGGAACACGGAGCGTTGGTTTCGTTGGGGTGCATGTTAAAAGCTAATTCTGTCTCCTCTCGTAGCTTGTCTAGCATGGCGTTGAATGTTGGGTCTGTGATACATGGAGGTAGGTCGTTTTCGAGTCGGCTTTTCTTGTTACGCCATAAGGGTCGGCCAGTCTCTTTGTCGAATTCGACAACGTTAAACCATAGTCGTTTTCTCGAAGGTTGTCGGCTCTGTTTTCGAGGCATTTCGATCGATTTGTTTCTCAATACGACTTTTAACTTCTGTAAGAAATAATTCACAATTATAATTAGTACATATAGAAACGGGTGAAATAATTCTTGTAAAAACGTACACAGAAATTCCATTTGTTGTCATTCCAGCAAATTGTTATCTAAATAAAATTATTGAAAATTATATATTAAACAAATTTGTACAATTTACAATACAATACAATACAAAATCTTTATTTAAGAAGGTAGACGCAATAACCATTAACAGTTTTATAACCTACGACCCTTAATTTCATAACAACATAAAGTTGAGCTCTCTGCTAATATGTCGACACAAAATTTACATAACCGTCTTGGAATTTAATACAACTAAAATTTTACTAATTAAACAGAAATGTTCCTTAGCTAAGTTTTTAAATAACAGAATTTCGGTGTCAAAATGTTTTAGAGTGCAAACAGTATAACAATAAAATAGAAATTGCTAAATAGTACAAAATAGTACTTAATTAATAAACAATATAGACGACAATTGACATAAAATTGCACTAAATAGTTTTACTATAATTAATGTTACATACGGATATACTGTTTAGTAGATTGCAATAAACTTAACCCGTGAAATACGAATTACTCAGTAAAACGTACAAATAAAAATGGAATCAAACTACACTAGTAAGAATTGATGATATGTTAAACGGATAGACAATTTGCACTCTAACAAAGGTAACATTACTTATTCCTTTTACTCCGACGAAGGGGCTAAAGCTCGAAACGTCTGTAAAGTTAAGTTAAGTTAACATTTTTTACGGTGTAAAAGTTTCATTACATTATCTATCGTTTATATCAAACACCGACGCAGCCTATACTAGTTTACTCGCTAGCTAGCTTCTATTTACTTACTTCAAATGAAGTTATTTCTTTCGCAACTCAGTTTTCCACCTTGTAGTTAAAGTTACTCAAGGCATCAGAGTGAAGATCTGTTAGCTTTAATCCTCACACGACACGCAAAACTCCTTATATACGTTTAAATCGCTCTCATATACGGCTAAAATTCCCTTTTATGGCAGCGTTTGCATACATAATTATCTCTTCTACACGGGCTGGTAGAGTAACAAGTACCTAGAACTTTGCATGAGTCCTTGATGGTTTATTATCGATATTGGACCGACCACTTAATGATGTTTCCGAAATAATGAAATTCATTCATTTGTTAAAACCTTGAAAAGAAACTACTTTGATTTAAAAATTTGTGAAATATTTTTTTTTGTAGAAAATTTCAAATTATCTTGTCGTTGTGAGGATTTTGATAGTGCTTTTGGTGCGAAACTTGTTGCGCGCAAGTGATTTTTGTTGTAGTTTATCAAAATCGCGACTGTGACAGGTTGGTTACTAGTCCTTAAAATATATATGATTGTCAGTTTTATATTAAGCGTTCTAGAATGAGTGTTTGAGTTTGTATCAGAGTGGATACTTGTTGCGCAATACAATTTTCGTAGGTAAAAATGGGTTACATCTTGTAAAACATGCATGATAGGACTTTGTGCTAATGCTTTGCATGGATTTGAGATAATTTTTCCTTCTCTTTTTGATTTTTGTTTTCTATTTTAATTTTCATATGTTATTATTTCCTTTTTATGTGTATAGGCATGCATAAGTTTCTCCTTCTCCTTCTCCTTCTCCTTCTCCTTCTCCTTCTCCTTCTCCTTCTCCTTCTCCTTCTCCTTCTCCTTCTCCTTCATATAATTAACATTTTAACAGCAATTTGAAAGTTTGGATTTTCATGTTATGTACCCAAGAGTTCTCAATATATCTCGATCTTCTAATTTTAGCGCTGACAAGAGAATTTCATTCGGTTCAGTGCACACTGCTTAGAGGCTAATTTTGAAATACTCCGAAAATTAATCGAGCGAAAATGTTCTAGAAATTTCCAGTCATTGATAGAAAAAACGGTACATTTTTTGCATGCTTTTTCCTTTCATAGTAAATCTAGAGATGGTCGTAATAAGTTATATTATTTTGAAACAATATTTTCCTCAAAGTTATTAATTGTTCTTATATTTTTAGTGTCATAAAATGCGTTATATATTAATAGCTATAAAGACCCGTTTACACTAGCAATTTTGTCGCGCAACAATTAAGAGCTGCGTTTTCAATGGCGATTTTATCGCAGATTTGTCAACGCTACTTTGAACATGCTCGAAATTTAGTGCAACTTGCTTCGGTTTTCTGTCTCCTAAATTCGAGCGTATTCGAAATTGCGGCGACAAAGCTGCGATGAAATCGCCATTGAAATCGCAGCTCTTGTCGCGCAACAAAATTGCTAGTGTAAACGGGCCTTAAGAAAACATGCATTCGATAGCGGCCCGTGTTTTGTCAATCCCCGCGTGCTGTATTGCACACAGCACGCGCGCACACTTTCTGTTCCTTCAATATAATACAATACCATTTATTTGTGTATTTTACATACATAAATGTAAAATATATCTTTTTGACAATAATATGTTGTAATTATTGTTAAATTTATATTTGAGTATTTTTTTTTAACGCCTATACCATAAATAAACATAAAATTAAATATTGAATATTGTACTTTTGTACAATAAATAGAAACTAGCGAGTAAACTAGTATAGGCTGCGTCGGTGTTTGATATAAACGATAGGTAATATAATAAAATTTGTAACACGGTAACAAATGTTAGCTTAACTTGGTTTAAATATAAACTAGCGAGTAAACTAGTATAGGCTGCGTTGGTGTTTGATATAAACGATAGGTAATAGAATGAAATTTGTAACACCGTGAAAAATGTTGACTTAACTTGGTTTAAATGGAAACTAGCGAGTAAACTAGTATAAACTGCGTCGGTGTTTTATATAAACGATAGGTAATAGAATGACATTTTTTAACTGACTGTTTAAAATATAAATGGAAACTAGCAAGTAAACTAGTATAGGCTGCGTCGGTGTTTGATATAAACGATAGGTAATAGAATGAAATTTGTAACACCGTAAAAAATGTTGACTTAACTTTACTGACGTTCGAGCTTTAGCCCTTCGTCGGAGTAAAATATCTTATTTAACTTCAAAACGTCTACAAGCAAAACGTCGTCGCAGAATTGAAATGAAAATCCCTGAAACCGTTTCGTTGGAAATTTATCTCAAATTTAAACTATGCAATAGACTTTCAAGAAAAAAATTAACTTATATCTCAAGGAGTGAAGTCCTAATTTGATGCCCATTCGTGATATTTATTAAAAAATGTAGATTTTCATTTGATGTAAAAATTTATATAAATAGAAAAATGAATTCTGCATTTCGATACCTTTAAAATGATGTATAGTTAGCTTCTAGTGAGCCGAGTTGTGTGCTAAAATATTTAACATAGAGGTAGTGAGTGCGAGTCTCCACAATTCGTAGGGCATGCGCACTTGTGTCTGCATGCTAAATACGCTGAGACGCTTTTTGAAAATAATATATATGCAACTCATAAGAGCTTATGTACGGTCAACGGAGGATATATAATGGGGCCTTAGTGTGAGCGTGAATATAGTATTGGCTTGTATAAAGTGGGAGAAGGTTTGCATAAAATTGAGAATGTTAAGGCCCATTTACACTAGCAATTTTGTCGCGCGACAAGAGCGGCCATTTGAATGGCGATTTTATCGCAGCTTTGTCGCCGCAATTTCGAATACGCCCGAATTTAGGAGACAGAAAATCGCAGCAAGTTGCACTAAATTTCGAGCAAAGTAGCGTTGACAAATCTGCAAAAAAATCGCCATTGAAATCGCAGCTCTTTTCGCGCGACAAAATTGCTAGTGTAAACGGGCCTACAGAGTATAGCCTGGTTTTCACTAGTGACGCAAACGCAAGTGCAAACGCAAGTGCAAGAGACCTTATTTCGTCGTGAAAACCGTTTGACGCAGTGATCGATAACGCAAGCGCAAGATATCAAAAAATTTCCTTTTTTCTTGCGTTTGCGCTTGTGCTTGCGCGTGGCACTAGTAAATAGTGTGTTTGCGCTTGCGCTTATTCACGTCTCGTTTTCACTACATTGTGTTTGCGCTTGCGTTTGCGCTTGCGTTGCGTCGCAAGTGAAAACCAGGCTTATGAGAGTATGTGCATGCATAAGCAAAGTCGCGTATGTGTGTAGAACGGAGGTTAGAGATGAGTGTAAACCTACATGGTAAGCTAACATAGAAAATAAATGAAGATCTCAGGCCTGTAAAGAAATAAATAGTCGTCGGAACAGTTCATTACTGCTCTTCAGAGACAAGATAAAGAAAAGCACTTACAAAAATATAGCGTGTTTAATTTTGACGAAGTGAGAAGGCTTTTACAAAGTAACACCGCAAAGCTGTCGGTGGACTTTAAGCAACCTTTTTGGCCGTGGATTAATGCTCTTATGTATAGAGAAAAACAATTTTTTTTACCGCAAAAAACTTTGATGATCTTTTAACGAGTGTGGTTTCTAATTCAGATGATTTTAATCTAGCCTATACATTATTTAGATTCTAATTGTAATTCTTTAAGCATAAGGGGCGACCGTATGGAGACCCTTTAAGCTTATTCATCTATAATTCATATTGTGAACATTTATTTCGTGTTGTTGTGCATGAGTTTCGAACAAGCCAGTAGATAGTTCCGAGTTAGATTCCCAGTGACCTCACAAACTTGTTTCGACTTCTCTCCCTTCCGTGTAACTTTAAGTAGCTTTAAATACCCGTAAAACGGAGCACTGATGGAGAGAGGGAAGTATAAAAAGAGTACCGTCGGCCTCAAGTTTATCAGTCTATGACTGCCACAAATATTACCGACGTTAAATAAGGTTACTTTACATTACTCTTACTTTACTATAGAAGTTAAAGTATCATAAGGTCTAGTTCAAACTTTTCAACTTACATGTGCTGAATCTAATGCAAATGAGCAAAACCTGTTGTTGGAATTCATTTGCATTACTGAGTAATTGAAAAGGAAAAATAGATTGAATATGTAATTAATGGATGGATGGATGGACGTTGAATGGATGCATGAATGGATGGATGGATGGATGGATGGATGAATGGATGAATGAATGGATGGATGAATGGATGGATGAATGGATAGGTGGATTAATGGATGAATGGATGAATGAATGAATGAGCAAACGAACGAACGAATGGATGAATAAATATTGAGTAAATAAAATAAAGGAGAGAGAAGAGAAGAAGGAAGAAAGGAAGGAAGGAAGGAAGGAAGGAAGGACAAAAACACACCTATATAGACATTAATGATGGTCCTGAAAGGGGGGGGGGGACCAAATCCCAGTCAAAAATCCAATAATCCCATCCTTTTTGCTCAAGTTTTCAATCCCATTCCCAATTTCTATTGTTCTATTATTTGTAAATCCCAGTCCCAGTGCATCCAATCCCATTTTCACAGTCAAAAATAAGGCCAATCCCAGCTCCAATTTTACCCCTCCAAGACCCTCATTAATTGCTTTATTAACAATTCCTAATTCACCCTTTCAGACATAAAAAGTGTATTATATTCAAAGGAAATTACGCACACGTAAAACTATTTATTGGCCTGATTTTGGTCATTTACATCAACCTCTTGTGGCTGTCTGGAAAATAAAAAATCAGACGAAGAAACTTAGCCACAAAATATGGTTCTTATCACTCAATAGAAAACCGAGAAATTACATTTTGACATTTAAGACTGAATATTTTGTAAAATTTAACAATTTTCTTTTTGGCCAACAGGAAATATTTCATTCAAATTTGCATTTTTAAAAACCAGTTGATGCGATGGTGCACTCTGGTTCCAGTGGGGCTTATTTTCTTTTATAGGGAATAATACGTGAGTGGCTTTGTGGAACGATACTCTACCAAACAAATAAAATACATACAAAATAATCCTCGAAACTACTTTAAACCGTAAAAAGTACTCAAACCTCTGGCATCCAGGGTAGCGATGGTGCAGTTATAGAATTAAATCTGAATACTTACCAACATGGCTTCTATGCATGATATCCCTCTATATTAAAACACTTTATTAGATAAATTATAAAGATTTGAAGAAAAAGAAGGCAATAATTTTAACAGAAGCGTTCTGGTTGTTATTCGATGGGTTTAAACACAGGTAGCCCAAAATGTGTTTCAGCAGCTTTTAACTGTTTTATCAAACCTTCATTACTCATGGCCAATTTGGGTTTTAGATCGTCTTATTAGGAGCTATAGTTAATAAGAGAGATAGGACTTATATGCAGACCTGAGTCGTCATGTGGGCATGAGTCATCGTGTACCGATGATGATAAACTTGATTGTTTAAATAGACGGAGATGAATCATTCGCTTGTTTGTTCACTGTTTCATTCCTCTATTCATCAATGATTCATTCATCCATTCATTCATTCATTCATTTATTCTTTCCTAATTCCTTCGATCCTTCCTATAAATACTTATAATACTTACTTATAAGTTTCTAAAGGATAAAGGTATTAAAAGAGTTCCAGAGAATTTAGCACTCACATTCAATCGTTCATTCATTCATTCAATCTTTCCTTCCTTCCTTCCTTTTTTTCCTCCATTCTTTCGTTCATTCATTCATTCGTTCATTCGTTCAGTCATTCATTCATTCATTCATCCATTCATCCATCCATCCATTCATCCATCCATCCATCCATCCATCCATCCATTCATTCATTCATTCATTCATTCATTCATTCATTCATTCATTCTTTCATTCATCCATTCATTCATTTATCCATCCATTCATTCATTCATTTATTCAATCTTTCATTCATTCTTTCATTCATTCATCCATTCATTCATTCATTCATTCATTCATTCATTCATTCATTCTTTCATTCATTCATTCCGCCAATCAATCGTCAATTCCTCCCTTTAGTACCACTACTACTGCTTTTAATATTTATTTAGTTATACCTTCTCAACATTTCATTATTTATACAATCCGTCAATCAATCCCTCATTCAGGCCCCCACTGCACGAATCATATATTTATCTTTTCAATTCTCGTTAACTATTCATATTGATGTCTCTTCAATCAAAGGCTTCACACTGTTTCATTTATTCATAATATCAAATTTACATTTTATATATATTTTATTTTGGAAAAGTTTGTTATTCTGATCACGTTAATGTCTTCATCAAAAATTACAATAAAAAAAAAATTCAAGCTAGCGGCTTCAACCGCAGTCATTGTGAAATATATATTTAAATTTGACTTATGTTTAGGTTTTTACCGAATTTAAATTCATTTACTGTGTTTCAGTTGCCTTCAATATGAAAGTGGCTTTTGGATAGCATAAATTACGCATAGAAATAATCAATAGTATATAGTCACTATGAACATGAATGGTAACCAGAAACATCTCGTTTGCGAATATAATTATTTTCCTATAAAAAGAATTAAGCTTAACTGCTTAAATTTATATATAATCACTACGAGTAAGAACCTTAAAATAAAAATAAATTTCATTTTAAAAATTGTTAGATTGTATATGTATATATGTATATATGCTTTTTTGTATTAAAATAATCTTAAAATGAGCTAGAAAGAAATTTCATTTTAAAAATCGTTAGAATGTATATTTTATTTTCATTTTAACGAATCTTTAAATGACAAAGTAATGCCATTTTAAAAATTATAAGATTGTATAATTTCTACTGTATTTAAATAATCTTAAAATGACGAAGAAATGTCATTTTAAAAATCCTGATAAGAATGTATTCTTTTTTCTATTTTTTTAATCACTTTGAATAAGAACCTTAAAATAGAAAGAAATTTCAATTTGAATCATAAGATTGTATATCAGTATTTTCTTCTGTATTGAAATTATCTTAAAATGACAAAGAAATTTCATTTAGAAATCGTTACATAGATTATATATTTTCTTCTATATATTTAAAAAATCTTCAAATATGACAAAGAACTTTCATTTTAAAAATCGTTAGACTGCATGTATATTTTATTTTTTTAACGAATCTTCAAATGAAAAATAAATTTCATTTTAGAAATCGTTAGAAGATTGTATATTTTCGTCTATTTAAAAAATCATCAAATTGCACCTTGTTATCTTTTAAAACATTACCTTCTTTTTAAAGCCTTTCGGGTGATGTATAATTGTTATGCTAACGATATCGTTTCGCATTCATTACACAGTCTTTGTCTGCAAATAGCGCGTGTTTCGAGCTGTCCGATCGTTAAACTAACGCTCAAACAGCGCTGTACACGAACATCGGTAACGCAACACAAGTCTCAATTTCTAATTTCAGAATGTGGTTATTTTCTTATTTGAATTAGCGTTATTTAAGCCTCTTCACTAACTCAAACAGCCCATAATCTGCCAATCAAAACATGTTTTCTTGATTAAACATAGCTTTTGTGTGCAGTGCTACTCCATGTTATTCAAATGCAAACGTGTGTTTCGATGCTACTTGCGTTTGATTTTCAATTGTTAATCGTAAATTTGTTCGTATCTTTCTATCCCTTAAAGCAGGCTAAACTCTCTATAATAGGAGGTATTTTAAAAGCGATTACGAACCAGCCAGGGGTTTTTAATGCAATTTCAATCAAGAATTCGTGTTCAAATTACGAATTTATGCAATCTTACATTCATTATACATTGAATAGCTCTGTTTGATTTTTATCTCGCAATTTGAATATATATGAAAAATATTCCGTACTTTTGGGAAAACATAGCTGTCATGTAAAAAGAACTGAATTGGGTTAAATTATTTCTTTAAGTGTCACTAGTATTATGAATTAAATATTAAAACTATCTCTTAAAAAGGTGAAAAAATATTTGTCGATCATGAAATATTGGTTTCAGAATTTTGGAATCCATTCAATCACTATTTTAAAATATAATTTATAAAAAAAATATTTTTCAACTATATTTTCAAAGTATTTAGCTTTTGATATGAGTTATTTGAGTAGAATTTGAGTAGAAAAAAAAAAAAAACGAAAATTCTACAGAAAGGATTTAGCGTTCTTTAATTATAATAAAGCTGTTTTTTAAAATGAATTTCACTTCAATGATAATCGATCCAATATCAAATATATAAATCAACATTTAACTTTACTGAAATGTAAATCTTTTTTCCCCCGTTGTTATAGCTTTTGCTCATTATATAATTTATATTCCTTTTGAGCTCATGGATTATAGTACGAAAAACATTACCAGAACATTATCAAGTTTTCTTTTAAATTTTGATTAAAAACGTTAAAATTAACAGAAGAGGTTTTTCAATTCAAAAATAATTTCATCACGTTTTAACGAAAAAGATTTACAATATATTTTGCTAATTTTATTCTATCTAGACTCACAAATTACAAAAAAAAATCTTTATTATAATCCTGAATAAAATTATCGATAAAATGATCGTCTAATTTCAAATATAGACAAAAAACACCCATATATATTCAAGTATAAATTCCGATGATTTTTATTAATCCATTTTGCAGCTCAAATGTTTGAAGCATCGAGTAGGGTATTATTGTAATTTTGATTCATAATATCTACAGTTGTAATTACTGCCGATACACAAAGATCAAATCCGTCAATTTAATAAAAAATATTTTGAACGCATAGAAATTTTCTGAAAAAACATGTTATTAATTAATAAATACAATATTTAATCTCGATGCTTTAAAGAAAACTCCAAAAATTTCATTTATTTTGAAAGTTAAGAATTCAAAAAATGTGGTTTGTCTTTCATTGTAATTCAAATATGCCAGATTTTAACAATTCGTCATAAAACAGTATAATTAATATTGTTTTTCTTGAATAAATTCACGGTTTGGAGATCGTATACCATTTGAATAAAAACTTGTTCATTTTTGTCTTCATTTACAAGTCAAGAACTCAAAAAAATTAACAATTAGTTTGCTTTGAATTGTAGTCCAAATCGTCGAAAGAGTTGTAATTATTTTCTATTTAAAGAAACTTTAGTTTTTTATATAGTATTTTTTCATTGTTGCTTTCAAGAAAAACCTAAGAATTTATTTTCGTTTTAAAGCGAGGAGTTCTAATCAATTCTATTGAATCGAAACGCAACTTCTAAAAAAAAACACAATTGGTGTTCTTTTAATTCTGATCCAAATCGTCTACATAGTAATTAATGGACATATAGCTTATTCGACGCGCAAAATATACACGTGTTCAATGTCCCGTATGTTGCATTGTTCTCTGGCCTATGAGTTCTCGGTGAACGTTCCAAAATGACAACGACTGCTACACAATGAAGAACGAATTCATTAACAACACCACCTGTCCGGTAAACCATCTATTCCTCACTTTATACTAATTCTATGAAAAAATACCTTGAAGAATGGTTTAATCCTACGAACTGGGACTGAGAAACAGCAGTTGTGACAGCCAAAAAGCGAACGTCGGTAGACTTTTTGTTTGATTTGAATGTCTTCGCATTCATTTATTATTCAAAGCTGGTTTGTCGATTGATCATATTCGGTATTTTGAGTCAAAGTTAACACTGGCGTTTGTAAAGACACAAGGGAAAATGCCGAAATGAATTCGGATCGAAATCATATCACCGAGAATTCAAGACTCGGTCCTTTGGACGAGGAAAGTTCAAGCTACGATGAAAAGCCGTTTGTTCCCGAAACGTCCTTCATTGGTAACGGCAAAAAGGGGAAACGCATTATAATCAATGTGAGCGGACTGCGCTTTGAGACTTATGAAGAAACATTGAATAATTTTCCCGAAACGCTTCTCGGCAGTAAGGAGAAACGCGAGGAACATTTCGACAGTTCTACTAACGAGTATTTTTTCGATCGAAATCGGTCGACTTTTGAGGCGATTCTGTTTTTCTACCAAACAAATGGTAATCTAGTTCGTCCAAATGGTGTCCCTTTTATTCTATTTATCGAAGAACTCCGGTTTTTCCAAATCGGCGCTGAAAAAGTTCGAAGATTACAAGAAGAAGAGGGGTATTGTCAACAGGAGGACAGAATCTTACCGAAAAACCAAATTCAAAGTAAAATTTGGGAGCTATTTGAATACCCGGATAGTTCAATGGGAGCTAGGGTCTTAGCGACTTTCTCCGTTTCAATAATTCTACTGTCGATTGTAGTATTTTGTATTGAGACCTTACCAGAATTTCGATGTATTTCTACGCCAGATGGCACAGGCTGCGAAAAACCGCCAAAGATCATCAGGAACGTAACTGCAAACTCGACTCTATCGACGCCTAAACCAAAGGAACATAGTGAGGCATGGGATGTTATTGAGATATTCTGCATTAGCTGGTTCACGTTCGAGTATTTAGTCCGACTGTTTTCATCTCCGCAGAAATTAATCTTTATTCGTTCATTCCTCAATGTCATCGACTTGGTTGCCATCTTGCCGTATTACATCACGATGCCAATGACGGAGACAAGCAGCAGAATAACTTCACTCGCTGTACTCAGAGTAATTAGGCTCGTGCGAGTATTCCGTATATTTAAACTATCGCGTCACTCACGCGGGTTGCAGGTCCTCGGGGAGACCCTCCGAGCGAGCTCCAGAGAGTTAGGAATGCTCATCTTCTTTCTATTCATCAGCGTGGTACTCTTCGCCAGCGCTGTATACTACGCCGAAGAGGGGTCCCCTGATTCGAAATTCAGCAGCATACCCGATGCATTCTGGTGGGCTGTGGTTACTATGACAACGGTAGGATACGGGGACATGTACCCGGTAACTTTCTGGGGCAAAGTCGTCGGGTCAATTTGCGCTATATCGGGAGTCTTGACTATCGCCTTACCGGTGCCAGTAATCGTATCAAATTTTAACTTTTTCTACAAAAGGGAACAACTTGCAAGTTCTTTAGACATGGCCGAAAATGGTGAGTCTCCATTTGGGAATTATAATGGCACTGACGAGTCTGATAATGAGAATAACGACGCAGTTAACGGACCTCTAGTGACGAGCTCGTGTGGGAAATTATCCCAGACGGCTTTGAATACATACAATCTTGAAGTCAAGGTAGAAACGCCAGTCTAGAGCTGAAAAATACCAGAAAAACATTATTGGAATTTTAAAAGTGCGTTAATGCCGCCAAATTTAAAGTTCTGCAATAACAATGCTAGCATATATTCGCGGTTCTGGAGACATATCTCAAATCTCGAACCGACAAAGAAGGTTTGATCTGATGCAGTTTTTACTGGAGCTAAATGTACAAATTGGCGCCAAATTTAAAGTTCTGCAATAACAATGCTAGTATATATTCGCGGTTCTGGAGACATATCTCAAATCTCGAACCGACAAAGAAGATTTGATCTGATGCAGCAACGAGGGAGTTAAATGTATAAATTGGCGCCAAGTTTAAAGTTCTGCAATAACAATGCTAGCATATATTCGCGGTTCATGCATGAGACATATCTCAAATCTCGAAAGACAAAAGAAGGTTTGATGTGATGCAGCAACGAGGGAGTTAAATGTACAAAATTGGCGCCAAATTTAAAGTTCTGCAATAATAATGCTTGCATAACTCGCAGTTCTGGAAAGATATTGACACAATCTCAAATCTCGAACCGACAAAAAGGTTTGATCTAATGCAGCTTTAATTGGAGCTCAATGTACAAATTGGCGCCAAATTTAAAGTTCTGCAATGTCAATAATAATGCTGGCATATTTGCAGTTCTGGAAACATATTCATACAATCTCAAATCTCGAACGACAAAGAAGGTTTGATCTGATGCAGTTTTTACTGGAGCTAAATGTACAAAATTGGCGCCAAGTTTAAAGTTCTGCAATGCCAATAACAATGAAACATATACAATCTCGAACGACAAAGTACGTTTGATCTGAAGAAGCTTTGATTAGAGCTAAATGCGCAAAATTGGCGCCAAAGTTAAAGTTCTGCAATTATTTGCATATATTCGGAATTCTGGCAACATTTATACAATGTAAGTGATTTCATAGTACCACAAAGAACGTTTAATCCGATTAAGCCTCAATTGGAACAAAATGTACGAAATTGGCGCCAAAGATAAAGTTCTGTGAGATCATGCATTTAATTGTAATAAAAATGCCATTCGAGGTTCTGGAAACTTAATAATTGGATAAATATACACTTTTGGGTATACGATTGCGATTGAGGATCAGCAACAGAGCGAAATTAAAAGAGTCAGGAATAATTTGCAGGCAACTTGGGAGGCCAAGCTTAAAAGACAGGCTGACATTTCTGCGATAAATCTGAAAATAACTTCTTGAATTATAATTAATGGCACAACATGGGAGAGCTGTATATCTGGACCAATTAAACGTCTCTGAATTTACAAGAAAAACGGTCCCAAAACATACGATTATACGGCAAGGGAAGAAGAGGTTAAAAATAGGTATTTGATTAAGAAGTCTTTTAAAATTAAGTTATATCGGCTGTTTCTGTGTGTTTTTAAAACCATAGTTTCTTGCAATTACACCAACTAGTCGATTCTTTAGCCTCGCTTGAAGTACTAATTCAGGGTTTTTTCTCTCGCAATAATTTTTGATAATACTTTTTTTGTGGACAACGAGCTAAATGTGAAACCTTTCGATGGATAGCTTTCGATGGATTTAGTTAATTTCTAAAAAAATATTCTGGAAAAGTCAGTTATCATATTGTACTACAGTTTGGTAGTATGATGAAGGTGTGGTATGATAGTTTGGATATACTAATGGTATGATATCGTATGATAGTTTGGTAATATAATGAAGGTGTGGTTTGATTGTTTGGTCACTTTACAGCAGTTCTCAGTCACACGTGCACCGCTCGCATAAAAAGCACTGCTATAAAACGTGAAGTTGGTGGACGTCAATCAAACTGTGTTTACAAGACCCATGGTGTTTTTACTTCAGTTGGGTTGCAAAACATGTCTGAATCTGGAAGCTGAATTCCCACAATAACCTCTTCGTCGGATTCAGACATGTTTCGCAACCCGACTGAAGTAAAAACACCATGCGTCTTGTAAACACAGTTTGATTGACGTCCACCAACTTCACGTTTTATAGCGGTGCTTTTTATGCCAGCGGTGCACGTGTGACTGAGAACTGCTGTAATAATGTTGGTATGATATGGTTGGTATGATAATATTCAGAAGAAATTAAATAGTTTTGAAAAGACTGCCCAAAGAAACTTGACGGCCTAAACTGCAGTGAGCTAGTTGTTCAATTGACAATTATATCGACTGTGTTTTAATAGTGAATGCCAAGAAATCATGGATCTGGAAACCTGAGATCGTTAAGAAAAGATCATTACGAAAACCCATGGATTTAGAAACCTTTGAAAAGAAAACTTTCTTAAAACTTAATTAAGAAAACTGCGACGTTTGTGTGAAGCTATTTGGAGTACATTTAGCCCATGCTCGCGTGCTTGAATAATTTCAAGAAAAAATGGTTTGAAAAATACCTGAAATGATAATTTATAACATTCACAATACAGCTTAGGACTTCAAGCGAGGCTAACGAATCGACTAGCTAATGCAATTGCAAGAAACTGTGGTAAATAATCATTTACAACACAGCTTAGGACTTCAAGCGAGGCTAAAGAATCGACAAGCTGGTTTTGTAATTGCACGAACATGTGGCTTAAAAACACCATCAATTATCGTTTATAAGTCACTTTGGTTTATAACGATATTCGAAGTTGAGTTGGCGTTTTGTAATTACTTGAATAATTGATGAACTTTAACCAAAGCAAGATGTACAGTAATGGACTTGTGGCTTCTGTGATGCACGACATGCGTACTTCTTGCTTAATTCAACCACTCCTTATTCATTGGTTATACTTTAATTTGGAATATATATTGGCAAAGGAACTGATCTGTAGTTTACAGTCGTACATTAACCCCTACTATTAAGTATATTTTTGGTTATATTTTAATTTGGAAAAAAGGAATATTGGGAAAGGAACTGATCTGAAGTTTACAGTCGTACATTAACCCCTTCTATTAAATATATTATTGGTTGTATTTAATTTGGAATACAAGATATTGGCAAGTCATTCTGAAGTAATGTTAAAAATCCTACATTTGCCCCTTCTATCAAGGACATTATTGGTTGTATTTAATTTGGAATACAAGATATTGGCAAGTCATTCTGAAGTAATGTTAAAAGTCCTACATTCGTCCCTTCTATCAAGGACATTATTGGTTGTATCTAATTTGGAATCCAGAAGCCTGTATTCTGCAGTAATGTTAAAAGTCGTACATTTGCCCCTTCTATCAAATATTTTATTGGTTGTATTTAATTTGGAACACAGCAGATATTGACAATCAAGTCATATTCTGACGTAGGCGTACTTACGCCCTTACTATCGATTATTTATTAATGGGATAATTTGGATTGGGATTCAGAAACGAACGATAAGCTTGTTAAGCTGAAGAGGGAATTATTTCTACGATTAATTATTTATGGGTTTATTAAGAATGTTATTCAGAAAATCTTGAAAATTTTGATGTGAAGTACAATTTACTGTGACTTCGTGTCTTCAACCGCATATAGTTATTTATTTATGAATCCTGTTTTATTACATTCCTTCCAACATATTTATTACTTGGTTGTTTAATAGACCAGTTTCACGTTATCTAGCTCCGCTGTACTATTTGCATTGATAAAATGCGCACAGGGATAGCCTCAATTCAGAGTAAATTCAAATATGTTTTCTATTGTTTTTTTTCTATTTTCCATGCTTTGCTTAACAACAAATTCAGGCTTAGCCTGTGAAAACGCGCCTTTTGTCAAATAGTACAGCGTACGTGCTATATAAGGGCCTGGGCAAACGGTTTCAACATTTCCTTCAACACCCGTTCGATTTTGTTGAATGGCAATTTTCAGACGCTTTTAACTGACTCTTTCAACATCAATTCAACATCGATTCAACACGTTTCGACAATGTTCAAAGAGTTTAAAAGCGTCTAAACATTGCCATTCAACAAAATCGAACGGATGTTGAAGAAAATGTTGAAACCGTTTGCCCGGGCCTTAACGTGGAGTATTTGGAATAATGTTTCAAACAAATTCTTTTTTAAGAAACATTTCCAAAGTGCTTTTAATTGAAAAGAAAGTTAAGCCATATGTTTATTCAAACGAGGAAATAAGCTTATGCGGTCGTATTTTTCTTAGCGAATTGTAATTATGAAGTTGAAGAGAAGCCATTTGTTTCAAACGAGGAATTAAGTTTACTCCTTTGTATTTTTCGCAGTGAATTGTAATTACAACGTCTCCAGCCGTTCTATTGAAATACCGGCTGTTTGGAAAAACTGCATGAAACTTTTAGTGAAAACATCTAAACGCTCGTTACACAGCCGGTAAGATCTATTCAAAGAACAGCCCAGCTTGCCTTGCTTAACACACTGGGTTAGGAAGAAAAACACACAAGCTAGTAGCGCTGAAGATCATAAATAAGTTAATACAGTCGACTCTCTTGTAAGAGACCGGCGATAAAGTTGTCGCTTACGGGAGATGGTCGCTAACGAGAACCTTAACACAGGAAGCCCAAACCAGACTCTCTTGTAGGAGACCAACCTCAGACCAAGAGTAAGTGGTCGCTTACAGGAGATGGTATTAATATAAATAAATTAATACAAATACTATAGATTAAGAAAACCCTCTGGTTCCCAGGGTACTTGCTAATAATTTAAAACGGTCATACTTCAGTAGCATAGATTAATTAATGTGTCGGTGGCTATTAAATCCTCACTCTCTAAATAAAGTAGATCAAAATTTACCCATGATCCTAAGCGACACTAGCTTGTTGGTCTTTCAATACTCCAGTTTCGTGTTATATAGCACCGCTGTACAGTTAATATAAAAGGCGCATTTTTACAGGGATAACCTCGACTAAGCGAAAATTCAAATATAACTTCTATTGTTAAGCGGTAGCATTTTCCCGTGCTTTGCTTGGAATTTGTGAATATTTTTACAACAAATCGAGGCTTAGCCTGTACAAATGCGTCTTTTTAAAATAGTACAGCGGTGCTATACACGTGAAACTGGAGTTAGGGTTCCGTTTAGAATTGCGAGTGGGTGCATGCACGGTTATTGCAGACACACGAACGTCGATATGGCATTTGTTTATGGCAGATTGCCGATGTACGGAATTCGATGCGACATTTTCGAGGCATATATATGTATGGTAATTGCAGACATACGAACGTCCATATGGCATATGTGTATGGCAGATGTACGAAATTCGATGCGACATTCGCGAGGCACATATGTCTATGGTAATTGCAGACGTACGAAATTCCATACGACGTTTTCGAGTCATATATGTGTATGGATCACGAGACATACGAAAGTCCATGCGACAACGAACCATGAAGCACATTTGAACAGAGATTGGAACGGTGAATAAAGAAAGAAACTTCATTCAAAAACAATACAAATAACATTTTGATGAAGTTCTTCAAACTGAGTTTTGTTATGGTTGAAAAAAGTTTTATTTATTGTAGAGAAATAGCCATATAAACGAACATTAATCCGACGAACAATTTACGGGAAGGCTGTGTAGTACATGGCCGCGAGAAACCTGGGCATTATCGTACATATTCAGTCACGTGGTTTATGGACGAATGAATGGTTTTTCAAGAAACGTGCATTTTATTGGGACTTGTTAGAATTTTTATGCAATTTAATTCCATATAAGGAAAATATTTCATCTGTTTTTGCAGCAGACAAAGTAATCCCCATGCCCTACCCCCTCGGGTCATGCAAGTTGCACCAAAACTATTTTTAGTTCAAGTTTCAATAGACCTCTTTACCTCTGTATGCAAATTGCCTATTTCAGACCACGTGTCATTCCCTTGAGAATTGTTCTTTTATGATGAACGTGTTATATCATTTGCATGTGAAAGAAACAATTCCCAAGGGTAGCATCACGTGATCTGAAATAAGACAACAAACAAGGAAGGTAAAGAGGTCTATTGTAGATAAACAAGTCAAAGAGTAGAGAGAAAAGCTGTGGTATTTCATTGTTTGTATGTGCATTCCTTGCCTTACCAAGGACTATGTTGATTGTAGGTAAACTAGAGTCAAAGATGAAATACAAAAAAAAAATTGTGGATCCAGGGATTAGTAACTTTATGACACTTTCAACTTTACAAAAATAACTTTGTACTTTTTTATCTCATATATGTTTGGTATTATTTATTTTCATTTTCATACATGCGTTGGTCAGATTTATCGGCTAAAAGTTTCAGTTTATAGTATAGTATTCAGTCTCTATCTCTGAGTGAACAGGACTTTATCAAGTGGTTTGAGTCCAGTCTTTACAGTCTTCTATTGAAGAGGAGGACTGGAGATAAATCTAATCCTTTTTATCTGGACAGTCGGAATTAGTAAAATTGGGGCTATACACCAAATCCAAATATGGGGACCAATTTGAATAACAATTGTTCTTGACTCACAAGCCTCTCATTCATGTGAAAACTCCACTGTATTCCATCATGAACACGAGGCTAGTCAGTCAAGAACAATAGCAGGTCGCCATATTTCGATTCAGTCTATATAGTCTCTTGGACCCTGTCTCTCTCTGCATCATTGAGTGAGTAGGGATTGGGTTCACTTTGTCTGGTGTAAATGACATTATTCAGGTATTGTATATAAAATGCTTGAGTGTTGGTGATAAAGCTAGAAGTATTTATGCCGGGATGATAAATGAATTTACTGAGACAAAACACATTGCTTCCTGTTGTCGTTTCATCTTTTTATTTCACACAATTGTAGCCTGCATGTGTACAGCCGTTCCCATACCTCCCCCTACGGGGAGAAACCATGTAGTTTCTCCCGTAGGGGGAGGGGTGGGAACGGATATACTCACTCTACACAAATGAAGTCATTTGCTAAGAAAATTTGACGGCATTTTTCAAACAACATGACGTCTTTTTTTTTATCTGAAATATGTCGTCATAGAGATACAATGACGTCAGATACAATGACGTCACCACTCAAAAAGATGAAGTCACACGATAAGAGAAAAAACGCCCTTTTTAATGAAAAATGACGTCACATGCCAATAAAAATGACGTCACAATTTAGGTTAAATGACTTCACATCCTAAGTTAATCACATCTAATGCAAGCATAATGCCATCACATCTTGTAGTAATGTAGTGATTGATTATCACAGTGACGTCATGTTTTTTATTCAAATAGTTCATATGACGTCACTTCTTTTTTAATGATGTCATTATAAATTCCTTTTATTTATTAAATTCTGATTATTTTTACTTCAGTCCTATTCGGATCAATCCTAAATTGAATCTCTGTTTATTATTATAGTTAATTAATTTCATAAAACTGCCAAATTCATTTAAATGATTATAGTTAGGCTTTATGTACATAAAAAAGACATCGGATTTTCAACACGTGGTCCGTTAGCTCAGTCGGCAGAGCGTGGTGCTAATAACGCTAAGGTCATGGGTTCGAGCCCCATACGGACCAGGTTAAATTTTTTTCCTTTTCTTTTTTTCTTTAGATCTTTTTTTTTTTCGATCATCCTTCATTATATGAAGCATTTGAATTATTTTTTAATTAAATCTATTTCAAATTTGAAATTAATTTCACAAAAATGTCACGACCATTTAAATGACTAGTAAGCCTTTATCTACGTAAATTTGACCACGATAATTCAATACGTGGTCCGTTAGCTCAGTCGGCAGAGCGTGGTGCTAATAACGCTAAGGTCATGGGTTCGAGCCCCATACGGACCAGGTCAAATTTTTTTTCTTTTTTTTCCTTTCAAACTTTTAATTATTTTTCATTATAAGAAACTTTTGAATGATAATTCTTTTACTTATATTTGTTGTTAATTTTTACAATCTTCGCTGCCATATTTGAAAAGCTTGATGACGTCATCACATCGGAATTTGCCGTTCTTGTCTGTAATGTTATGATGAAGAAAGATTTCGTCAACCTGACAAAGAAATATAGACATTATTATTATGATTATAAATATTCTTGGAAACAAGCGAGTAAACTAGTACAGGCTGATAAACGATAGGTATAAATATAACGAAATTTAACTGATTCGATCACCGTTAAAAATGTTAACTTAACTTTCTTGACGTTTCGAGCGTATGTAATCCTTCATCGGAGGGCTAAAGCTCGAAGCATAAAGTGAAATAAACATTTTTACGGTATCATAAATATTCCCGGGGGAAAATATTAAACCAGCTGTTAAAGCCTTGTTGATTTCAATCCCTAAAAGGTACGGCTGTGCGATGTTCTTGCCAGCCAAGCTTATTTTTAGCAACAAAGCAGAGTAATGACCCTTACAGGTACGGAATCATGTTACGTAACTGATTTTTGAGCCAGAACGCTAAAGGACCCTAAGGACTTGGACAAAGTAGTAGGGAGTACCACCCCCGTATCCCCCCCCCCCCTCCCTGGGTAAATACTCTAACCTGTTGTTTCGATAGCCTCGTTCCCATGGTTGTCAAAATCTTGCGAAAATCCGCCAAGTCAATAAAGCCATCTCCAGTCTCATCAAAACACGAAAAAGCATTCCTAATCAGATCCTCTGAATCCACACTCTCCATTTTGTTACCAAACATTTCAAGAAAATGAGCAAGATCGGAAGGAGCCTTTATTTCGCTCAACATTTCCCGGATTTCGGTGTCGGTCGGAGTTTGTCCCAGTGAAACCAAACAGTCCTTTAAGTCTTTTTTGCTTATCTCGCCGTCTCTGTCCTGGTCGATTAGGTTGAATGCTTCTTGTAGTTCGTCTATCTGTTGGGTATCGAATCGCGAGAAGCCTACGTGCTTGCGGTTCAGCGGTAGTGTGTGTCGTGAACGATGTCTTGATAGACTTTTTTCAGCGTTTTCTGCTCTGTTGCGTCTTTCTCTCTTTTTAAACATATTTATATTTCTTGAAATAAGAACATATGTAAGTTATTAAGGTTATTCATCGTGGATATGAAAATAATAATAATAATAACTTTTTTTTCTACTGCGCGGTTTAATTTTTGACTTTCTGCATGTGAACTCAGACATTGCAACAGTTGGTTGTGAAATAGGTGCCGAGTAATCTGAACAGCAGCCCAAAACGTATTTCACAACTAGACGTCGGAATGGCTGAGTTCGCAGAAAGACGAAAACTGCAGTAATATTTTGCACACAACTCGGCTCACATGTTCATTTTATCATGTGACATGTATAATGTTATTCGTTTGTGTCACGAATAAAGATCAATAAAGATTGATAGATTGATATCAATATTATTTTACTGAACTTGTTATTAATTCTGTAATTTGATAATAGTAATTTGATTTCTTTTGTATTTGACATTTTTGGGGGTTGTTTCTTATATCAAGTTTAATTTACAAAATTCTTAAAATCATAGAGTGGTTTTCATTAAACCCGTGAAACACTATTGACTATCACACTTTAACTAGAGTGCTTACACTATGTCCATGAAATAAAATCTAAATAGTTACTAACTAATAGTTTTTATTTAGTGACTATATCAGTCACTATCACTCAACTGGAACAGCTTTAGTAACAATACACAATGAATAAAGTATTAACTTTCTATGGTTTTGAGTATTTGATTTCCCTTGTGTCTTGTGGTCTATTGTTACTAAAGCTGTTCCAGTTGAGTGATAGTGACTAATAGTGACTAAATAAAAACTAATATGTAGGAACTATTTAGATTCTATTTCATGGACATAGTGTAAGCACTCTAATACACTTTGTTTCACGAGTTAATGAAAATCACTCAAGGTAAATAAAATAAATAAGTCTTTTGTTAAGTGGAATCCGAAATAATTTAGTGACTTGTATTATTGCACTGGTCTTCCGCACTCGCATGGACACTTTCGCTACACATTCACACTTTAATTATCATGCATGTTTATTCGTTCGTATTCAAGGTTTATAGCACTCACAACATTTACATACTTTTGAACTATTTCAATAATGTTTGATATTCAGGTTTTAGAGCTTTAATACTGATATATTCAAAGTTGAATACTGTACTTACGTTTGAAAGAAGGGAAGATTTCTGGCTTTTTCGTTTTCAACCTTCTGTTTCAGCGTAGACCGATGATTCATTAACAATGAACCAAAAAGCACAATTTGAATAAATAGATACTAGCTGGTCAACTGAACATCTGTCAAATTACATATTTGATGATCACCCCCCTGATTTATGTAATAAATCATATGGAACACAATGGGGGGAAGGAGGGGGGAGGGGGAGGGGGAAGGGGGGGGGGGGGAAGTCAAAGGCACAATGTGTATTTAAGGCACTGACATCCACATGATAACATCTCAATGTGCCATGATGGTGGGATAAATAACATAACTACCCCCCCCCCCCCCCGAGTTTTTTTTCAACAATATTGAATATAATAGGCAGTGAAAAATTTCACAAAAACAATTGTAATACCACAGTTAAACTGTTGAAAGCTTTGTCAACCAGCAATCTCCCCCCCCCCCCCCCCCCACTCCTAAGTTCAGTAGTACACTATGCAGTGTGAGGGGGAGGGGTGGGTGGATTTAAGGTAAAAAATGTACTTGAAATTATAAACTTTATTAAAGGCAAAGGATTCTATTTGAGGGGAGTGGAGGGGTAGATTGTAAGCCAGATGAATTTACTTTAAGCATATGTTTGCAATGAGTCGGTTTTTGTATTGTCTACTGGTTGAGCTGGGAAACCGAAACAGCGTATAGAAATAATGACGTCATCGCTTTAGTAATGACCATATTGACCTTACAAAAACCTACAATGATAACCAAGGTGATATATATGTATATACTTGATCAAATAGTTGCACTTACTGACGTTTAGGACGTCAATCCTTCGTCATAGCGGTAACGTTCATGCAAAAATGTTGAAAATAAAATAAAATTTGTCAAAAGATTATGCTTTCTGTATCAAAATATGGCGAATAAGTTGAATTAATATTGTTATATATTAACAAACATCGTTTCCATATGTAAAATCCAGTTATGGCATGGGCACGAGGCTAGAGAGGCCAAGCACTTGTTTGGGTTTCCTGTGTGATACACCACATCAACCCCACAAAGCTTTCGTGGGACGCCTTGCAGAATTGAACAATTTGATTTATTTAGAACTCAAAAGTTGTTTCCAAAATTCGTCTTTTCCATCTTAAATGAGCCTTATAAATGACTCAGTCGAGGTAATTATTAAGCTAGGAGGCTGTGCAATTACTCATAAAAACGAATTTGAAACAGAAAATGTTTTAGCTATTAAAGAAGCAGCGAAAATTATCGACAAGTTGAGAGCTAAATGTATCGTGGTTCATGGAGCTGGGTAAGTTTTCTTTTAAGAATGTTGTACACCACTGTTGATGTATGGATGAGAAAGCTATCATAAGATAGACATTAGCCATAGCAATGACTTTTGAAAGTTTGAGAAAAAGAGGTTGAATTTACAAGAAGTTCTAAGAATTTAAAAATAGCTTAAGGCCAAGTAAAAAAAAAACATATGTTTATCGTCCCCGCCCGCTTCAATTTTTTGGGCCGCACGGATTTTTTTTATTATTTGTTATTACAACATCAGCTTTAATAAATACGAAGAAGTTGTACGTTTGTATATTTGTTGCTGTTTAGAATATATTTGAACATTATATCAACCAAAGTTGCGTATATTTATTGACTCTTTTTCCGGAAAATTCAACCCTTTTCCCTCGTAGGTACCTGGAATCGTCATTACATGGGTTAAAGCTGTGAATAAAACAACTTATGGGAAATAATAAAAAATAAAAAAAACCGCCCGCCCGCATTATTTTAATTAAAAATTCGGACGATAAACATATGTTTTTTTTTACTTGGCCTAAGAAAATTATTTAATTATAATATTATATATTACACCACAATTACAAAGCCTGATCAACAGAAAATTACATACATGTACAAATCCTTACATTTTTAATTTAGCATAACTTTATTAGCATTTTGCACAGAGCAGTGGAACCTAACGAGAAAGCCTATTTAGGATACTTCTTTAACATCACAGTTCTAAAATATTAAAATATTTGTTTACTTGTAAACGTCATTTTCTGCCATTTATGTATGGAAATAATTAATTAAAGCTGTCTTTTTTTACTGATATTATAAACTTGATCATATTTATCAAATTGCAGGTCCTTTGGACATTTCCAGGCCCATGAGTATGGTACATCCAAAGGGTTTGGTTCTGATATTGAGAGAAGCAGAATTGGTTTTGCTAAGATAAGAACATCAGTCACTAAGGTACAGGACAAAGATGATGATGATGACATGTTGATCGATGCAGATGGTGATGATGATGAAGATGATGGAGGTGATAATGATGGTGGTGATTAAGAGGGTGATGATGATGGTGAAAATAATGGTTATGATGACGACAATGATGATGATCATGATAATGTTGTTGTTACTATTGGTAATGATGATGCAATGCAATCACAGGTAGCCCAAGCATAGAGTCAGTACAAGGGAATGTATGGTGAATTGTAATTTTAACATAAATATGTCAATAAAATTTCCCTTTCTTACATGGATGTTTTTTGTGGTCTCTGATAATGTCTGTGAAGAATTTTTGGAAAATTTGATCAATTGTACATCCCCTTGTTAATATATATTAACAAGGGGATGTACAATTGATCAAATTTTCCAAAAATTCTTCACAGACATTATCAGAGACCACAAAAAACATCCATGTAAGAAAGGGAAATTTTATTGACATATTTATGTTAAAATTACAATTCACCATACATTCCCTTGTACTGACTCTATGCTTGGGCTACCTGTGATGCAATGACAATGATGATGTTGGTAATGTTGGTGTTGATGATGGTAGTGATAGTAATAATGATGATGGTGGTCATGATGATGAAGATGATGGTGGTTGTGATAATGATGGTGTTGATAGCGAGGGTGATGATGAAAATAATGATGGTTATGATAATGGTAATGACAATGATGATGTTGATGATGATGATACAAGACCAGCATCATAATTATTTATTATTTACTTCAGCTTAATCACAAAGTCACTAGCTTATTTGTCAATCAAGGCATACCAGCAGTTGGACTATCAGTAAGTCTTAATTAATGCACAAAATACTCCTACTAGATCAATTATTTAAAGCAAACAGACAAAAACCTTTGGACTTGGGAAAATTTTTTGAGGTCCTCAAGTGAATCAAAAATCTTCTCAATTCAAATTTACAGCAACAATCCTTGCATCACGACTATTACATTATGAATTTGAATATGAATTTTTTTTTTTTTTATCCGTCAATCAATTTGGAGACAGAGCTTACATCAACTTGACCAATGACTTTACATACTGATTGACAGATCTGAAAAACCTAAAATCAAATTGAAATTTGCTAGTCGTGATGCAACTATTATAGCTTTAACTTCATGAGTTGATTGCATCTAAGAATGTAACATAGATTAACAATATGAAATGTAATTTGTCATCAGCCATGTGGAAGCTGGTCAACCACTGCAGGTCATGTGACCAAGGCAGATGTTAGTCAAGTGAAAGAGCTATTGATGAGTGGATTTGTACCAGTATTGCATGGCGACTGTGTTATGGACTCACAACAGGGATGTGCCATATTGAGTGGTGATAAAATTATTGAGGTAAGGGGGATGGGGTGGGTAAGGGATAGTAAGAGCATGTTAGGGTTGGGGTGGGGTGACTGATACCTTTGGAATCAGTCAACCAATCAACCAATAAATCAGTCAGTCAGTCAATCAATCAACCAATCAGTCAATCGATTAACCAATCAGTCAATCCATCAGTCATTCAATCAATCAATCAACCAATCAGTCAGTCAATCAATCAGTCAATCAATCAACCAATCAGTCAATCAATCAACCAACCAACCAACCAATCAGTCATTCAGCCAATCAATCAGTCATTCAGCCAATCAATCAATCAGTCAGTCAATCAACCAATCAGTCATTCAGCCCATCAATCAATCAATCAATCAATCCATCATTCTCTCAATTATTTTATCAATCAATATAATATAAAATGAATGAATCCATCAATCAATGTGGTAAGGATCATTGACATATATTCATTCTTTGTGACAGAGATTAGTTCAAGAATTTCTGCCCAAGAGAGTTGTATTCTTGACAAACGTGAAAGGAATTTATGACCGACCACCAGAAAGACAAGGTAAGTTAGCTTACGCTTAGGTTGCTATATTACAACTCTTCAACTTACACCTGGGCTCAAACATCGGTTACCAACAGTTTTTCTCAAGACTACACACACCAAGATGATCACAACTCATCAACACCTGGGTTCAAACGATTCAAACGTCAGACACCAACACCAACAGTCTTTCTCAAGACTACACACATACAATTGATCACAATTCACCACCATATTCACATCAGCTCAAACCACTCAAACGGACACCAAGTGAACTGCCTTTCTCAAGGCAATTATACTCAGATTCTCACTATACTCACTTGTCGTTTTGAGAATAACTGTCAGTGCAAAGTTCAGTAAAATAACATAAAATAATAATTTCTTGCAGGTGCAGTGTTATTGAATGAAATCAACATCGCCGAAGATGGCAACATTTCAGTTCCCATAGTTACCAATACTCTCAACCATGATGTGACAGGTGGACTTCAGGGGAAACTACAGTCTGTTATGAACATTATAACTAGCTCTAAAGGTCATACTAAAGTTTACGTTGCCGATATTATGTCTGAATGTGGGTTTAAATGTTGTGTTGATGGTACCACCACATTTGGGGAGGGGACAGTAATAAAATTGTCACCCCACAGTTAGCCTGTCATAAAAAAAATGTTTCCTTAGGGGTGCAACCCTTTTACTTTTCGAAAAATAATCTTGCACAACAGGGATGGCAAAAAAACCCCTGCACAACAATATTACCACCACCTCCCCTCCCCCCTCCCCCAATGGTCCATCCCTTAAAACTATTTTGAGAATAGTTATGTCACATTAGGGGATGGGTGAGTAACAGAATTGTCACTCCACAGGCAACCCATAAAGTATTTTTCTGTAAATATTTTATATAGTAGATACAAAATTTAATGGTTTATCAACATATTTATCGAAGGTTGTATGTGTGTGAGGGGTTTGTTTCAAAACACTGAGTAAATTAATAAAGTTTTGAATTGAAGTGCAACTATAAAGATATAAATATCAACAGTGGTACCTCTATTAAGTGGTCACCCTCGGGACTTTCCAAAGTGGCCGCTAATAGAGGTTGGCCCCTGAATAGAGGTATAGAATAGGTATAGGAATAGATTTGGGACTTTTTATTGTGGCCGCTGAATAGAGGTTGACCGCTTAATGGGTGACCGCTCAATAGAGGAACCACTGTAATTGTTTTGTAATTATTTTGTTTTGTTTTGTAAATTGCATTGATAAAAGTAATTGTTATGAAGTTGAAATAATACTGATAAATATTTATGAAATTCAATAATATACAATATAATGTTCAATGTTTATTTGTATTTTCTTTTATGTATTTTACATTAGGTAACACAATTTTCTCCACAAGATTGTACTCGGCTACTAAATTCATAGCTACTTTCTCAATTCCTTTACAAATGCTGTCTTTTCTACATTCATCTATCCACTTTCTGACTGCATCACTTGGAGTGTAACTTTGCTAAAACTTGGGCCAGTTGTATGAAACCTGGATAAAGTTATCCACTGGATAAGAGTTATCCAGTGTATAGAATTTGTATATCCATAAATATAGGTAACACAATTTTCTTCATAAGATTGTACTCAGCTTCTAAATTCATAACTATAATTAAGTTATCTACTGGATAAGAGTTATCCAGTGTAGAGAATTTGTATAGGTTTTATCCCTTGGACAGGGATTTATTTGGTGGATAATGCTATTTAAGCTTTGTAAAACCAGCCCCTGGAGAGTAACTTTGTTAGAACTGTACATAGTTCACTGTAGTTCACAATGATGACTTGTCTTATTGTGCAGTGTAATAATAGATCTTTTCACGGTTCTTTTGTGTCTTTACTCATTAATGTGTAATATATTCTTTAGAACTTGACTATGGTCCATTGAAGCTCAGTAATCCAGCACCAGTCAAAAGCTATGTTTTTGTTGGCCCCCTAATACAGTACTGCTAAATGTTATTAACACGTTATCACTTGATCACCAAGAACTGTGAAAAATACTCTTGTTCTTCAAATGATCACAAAAATGCTTTCATTCATGTCTTTCTCTTTAATCGCTCTCTCCAGTCTCCCTTCACTTTTTCAAAGTTTGGATTGTAAGCAGCTTTACCACTGAGGAAAACGAAAAAGAATGATAAAATGATTGGTAAATAGACTACTAATGTCATAATCATTATTTTGGCTTATTTTGGCAATCTATCATCTACAACATTGAAGAACAATAACATCTCAAGTTCCAATCTCAAGCTCACCGAACTGAATAAGCATGGACACAACACAAGGCATGGAAACAAATTGGGGGAAGCAAAGACTGTCCTATCATGCCATTAAAGAATGGAACAATCTAAGTGATGTTGTTAAACAATCTTCAAAGATTTCTCAATTTACTGTGTGACTCGCCGTACCGTAGTCACTTACAAAAACTTTTGACATTATTATATAATCAGGTACAAGTTTATATCGAGAGCCAGAGTTTATATCAAAAGGCGGAAACTAAGTTGATGTCTGTAATTGGTCCGATTGAGATGAAAAAATGTCAAAAATTATGAATCAAAAGTTCTGAATGAACTATTTAAGTATGCTAAATTTAATATTTACATTTTTGCATAATTGTATTTTTCTCATTTTGTATCATCACCATCATCATCATCATCACCATCATAATCACTATCATTACCATCACTATAATCATCATCATCTTCACCATCATCTTTATCATCACCATCATCATCACCATCTTTACCATCACCATCTTTATCATCACCATTATCCATACCTTTCCATCTCGCTTTGTTTCCATTCTTCTATCATCCTGGCATTGGTCAGTGACTGGTCTTCTTCTTCAGATTCACTGCTGTCCAGTAACTCTGGTTGTTGGACCTGCTGCTCAATTGTCTGCCATTTCTGAACTAGTGAAGACACTTTCCTGACTTTTGAAGATAACGTTGAGCCAAACATTTTCGTCTGAAAAAAAAGTTTTATTTTTCTGTCATTTGACAAATCTTTAGCAGCAAGCAGTCAAAAGATTTAGCCTGCTTCACACTAGTAACATAAGCATAAAGCCTTGTTCACTCTAGCAACATAAGTATCTTTATAAGCATAAGCAACATACACAGACTCAGTGAAGCATTTCTTGAATATTTAGTCATGAGAAAAGACAAGTGCAGCTAATGAGCAAAGCCCAACTGAATCTGCATATGTTGTTTATGCTTATAGCCTGGTTCATACTAGCAAGACAGAACATAAGCATAAGCAACATATGCAGACTCAGTGAAGCATTTCTCATCAGAGAAAAGACAAGTGTGGCTAATGAGCAAAGCTCAACTGAGTCTATGTATGTTGCTTATGGTTATGCTTATGTCGCTAGTGTGAACCAGGCTTTAATCATAAGCAACATACGCAGACTCGGTAAAGCACTTCTCATCAGAGTAAAGACAAGTGCGGCTAATGAGCAAAGTCACAACTGATGCTTATGGTTATGCTTATGTCTTTAGTGTGAACCAGGCTTTAATCATAAGCAACATATGCAGACTCAGTAAAGCATTTCTCGACTAGGTGTGAGAAAAGACAAGTGCAGCTAATGAGCAAAGCCCAACTGAGTTTGCGTATGTTACTTATGCTTATGTCGCTAGTGTGAACCAGGCTTAAGGCAGATCCAGGGGTGACTATTCATCCCCCTTTCAGAGTCGAAAAATAATAAGAATAATGGATCAAATAATAACTAAAAAAGAATGTGATGCCTTTCAAGTTACATTGCGACTCGCCATACCGTAGTCACCTACAAAAACTTTTGATGAATTTTTGACATTTTTTCATCTCAATCGGACCAATCAGATACACGTTTATATCGAGAGGCGGAGTTTATATCAAGAGGCGGAGTCTATATCGATCAAAGGCGGAGACATTAGATACTTTGATGTCTGTAATTGGTCCGAAGGAGATGAAAAAATGTCAAAATAATGTCAAAAATTCATCAAAAGTTTTTGTAGGTGACTACGGTACGACGAGTCGCACTGTAATTAACAGTCACCCTCACTTGAAATTGTTCTGGATTGTATATTAAACATTTCAGTATTTTCTACCTCATCTGATCAATATTGTACCTTTGCTTTCTTTTTCTTTTTTCCTGTTTTTAAAGATTTTGTTTGTGGTATTGGTGATGCTGTTCCACTCTGAAAATAACCACAAAGACAGTTCATCAGTATAATAATTGTCAATGTTATCTCACATGATGAACATGTCTACGAGCACCAAAATGTTGGGCTTCCTGTGGCTAGAAAATATACTTTGTTGATTCCACTAAATCGGAAATCTCTTATACATTAGATACATAGCTGTTTCAAAAAAAAAAAAAAAAAAAAAAAAAAAAATGGGGAAGGTTTTGATGCTTGTTGCATACCAAGCCTGAAATGCACTATGGATGATATGAATTCAAGCAGCGAACAGTCACTGCAATACATGGCATTTTTTACAAAACTTTGTCTGCAGGGTTTTTCAGCATGTTTTGTTCTGTGATGATATTATTTACCTATGAATATTTCATATTCCAAGCTTGGTAAGCAACGTGCAATAACACCCTCACCAACATTTTTGAAATATTTTTATAAAAATTCATGAATAAGTAATGAGCATTAACTTTACAAAAGAAATTACATCCATGGTGAAGCTTGTACTTTAAATACAAAATAGTCCTGATTTGCATAAGTTTTAACCAGATTTACTTTTATCTTTACAATTTTAGTAAAATATGAAAGATCTTTTTATAAGTACTATACAATATTCGCGTCCAATCTATATGGGATAGACAATGGCTCGTCTTCAACTTGCTGTTATATATCTCATACAGATCAGCCTTTCATATTGTATAATTTTATTACTTATTTACCTTTGTTATTGTTGATGATGAGATGTTTTCAACTGGGGCTGCGACAGGAGGACTGGGAGCTAGTGTATCCAAGTCAGAGTAATCCAGTAAACCACGGCTCTCTTGTCCTGCTGCTTTAAATATTGATGAACTTGTGATGGGGAATATAGTTGCTGGAGCACTGAAAGTAGTACATATATTACAAAGGTTTTGGTATCTTGCAAGCTTTAGTATTAGTGGAAACAATGTCAACATCATTATTCATAGATCCACAATTTGCTTGATTGAACATGAAACAATTGCACAGTATTCCCACTGGAATTTAGAATGTCCGACAAACAACATAGATTTCAGAAAGATTTACTGCATTTACTGCAGTTTTTTCCTAAAAGACTCTTAGAATATATAAATTCCAAGACAGACTTATAAAGTTTTCAGCAATCTATGTATATTTGTGCTGTATATTGAGAAAAACGTATTTGGCTTGTCAGCAACAGTAACTAAGATAGAACACAATGGATAGTCTTTCTATGAATTGGCATCCTTATTTTGATCCTAATCAATTTGAATTCCAATACTGCAAATTATGGGGACAGGGCCTATTCCATCTCAGCCCCTAAAATATGGAACTCACTGCTGCATTACATAAGAAGTTCAGATAATATTACATCATTTAAAGTACTACTATTATGAAATTTTGTCTGTTGAATGAATGCTTTCGAAAATCAGTAGAAATAGTTATCAATAGTTATACAATAACTGTGTAAAAACAATTTTTATTCTTTTAAGTAAAAGTACATTTATGCGCCTGTCTTTCCAAAGCCTTAGGTAAGCCTGTTGCATTTTGTAATAGCTCACAGATTTTTTCACAATTATAATTTATTGATTGATTTTTGTAAAGCATTGAGCTAAGCATAATGCTCCTAAAACATTGTATTATTATTATCAATGTGATCATAATCATTATCTTTATCATAAACATGATCATGATCATCATTATCAACACCTCCATCATTATTCTCATCATCATCATTGTCATCATCGTGTCAACTTACTTTTGACTGGAGGATGTATCAGGAATGTCTTCATCAGGAGGGGGTGGTGGTGGAGGTGGTGCCTCTTCTGGGGGAGCCCCAGGAGGTGGGGGTGGTGGAGCTGGTTCTGATTCCCCAGGGGGTAGAGGAGGAAGATCATCTGTTCCTATGAAATTTAAAAACAAAATTTAGACAGCTCTGTTTTAGCACCCTTAAGCCGTGTCGCTTATACTCTGCGAATAGAGCCACCTTTCTCCCCTGCCGAAAAACGAGAGAAAAATGGCTCTGCAGACTCCTGATAATTAATACCCTGTTGAGCATGTGTGAGGGTGACGTAATATGACCATTATCAGTCGCCATCTTGAGTTGAGAACGAGCCCGCAATGAAAATCAGTGGAAATGCACAAATGCTGGTGACGTAGTTGGGAAAAACCGTTTTTAGTCCAGTTAACTTGATGGATAACCCACAATTCTTACATCCGGGAGTCAGCAGAGCCATTTATCTCTTGCTTTTCCGTCGGGGAGAAAGGTGGCTCTGTTCGCAGAGTATGTTGCTTACAATCATGAGGAATAAGAAAAAATGCTAGTACTGTCTAGGGTATGGTTGGGATATATTGTAACTCACCAGGGGGTGGTGGTGGGGGATCATATGTTTCAGTACCAGGTGCAGGTGGTGTATAATACTGCTGTGTACCAGGTGCCGCAGGGGTGTAATACTGTTGTGCACCTGTAATATAAACAAACAAATTGCATTAAATGACAACCCTTTCCCTCACATGGGATCCCTTTGTCATTTGACCGAGGGGGAATTGGGAGCCGGCAACAGGGAGCCCAATAAAAGAAAAAAAAAAATGGAGCAGAGACTAGGAATAGGCTAGCAATCAGATAACTTCTGTATTTGCAAGTAACTTTTTATTTCATAAACTATAAATTCACTTTTTCAACATTGCAAATTTTCCACTATCCCTACATGTGAGCAGTGTTGTGTGCTAAAATATTGAATGTAGGGTAAAGAGTGTGAGTGTGTCAAGTATGGAAATGACTCCCAAAATCTTAACATGAAACAATGATTTTTTTTATTACTTAAGGCCCGTGCAAACGCACGCAACATTGTTGGACCAACATGGTTGCTTCAACATGTTGGGCCCGTTTAAACACCCTGTTGGGTGATGTTTGATGAAACTCATCCAACATTTCTTTTGTTCTCGTGTTCAACAAACCGTATCGCAACAGCTTCAGATTAATTTAATATATTATACTAAAACCCCAACAGTCTCTAAATGTTTGCTTTGAAACCGCTAGCAACAGTCACTAAATTACCTGTAGTGTGCATACTTGTCACAAGTGAAGTTGTCGCCATGGGTACCATTGACATTTGAATAGGCACACCTATACTTCCACTCACAAGACTGTTTGCAGAGGCATTCCATGCATGCATTAGTGGATGAGCTGTTGCCATGGTAACTCCAGCTGTCGCCATGGATACTCCTGTTGTTGCCACAGAAACTCCTGCTGTTGCCATGGACACTGCTTCTGAGGTCTGGTTGTCTTCATTGATGTCTTCGGCAGGATAGTCCCATTGTGATTGGTTGGTTGTATGATTGGTGTAATAGTAGCGCTTGTGTTTTCTGGAATTAAACGGAAGAGAAAAGAAAGAAAGAATGAGAAATGAAATAGAGAATGGTTAAAATTGAAGAGCTCTTGAGCAGTAACATCAGCATATATATGCAAAGACTAACAACTCCCGGAACTTTAGGAAGTCTAATATATAACATTGGCAGTTAAGGAGAACTTAGACTTTGAATATTCAATTATGCTTAATCAAATGCTGAAATCTCTCAACATTTAAAATTAGAGTGCACGACATAATTATATCAACGAAACAAAACTAAATATCACTTGTGCACAACAGTGGAAGTACTGTACACTTCCACGAAATCTGCCTTGTGCTATTCATCAATGAGTTTTTTTTATGTCATTAAACTACTATTAATTATTTTAAAAGATTTATGGTGTACACTCTAATTTTTCTCTCAACTGAGGTTAAGAGATTTTAGCACTCGATCACTATGGGTACATCAAGAGCTCTTCATCTACTTTATAGCTGAAAAAATAATATAACATTAATAACAATATTGATGAATATTCTACACATGCCTTTTTCACTGACCTCAGTCTGTCCTTTGTTCTTCGAGTTGCCATGACGATTGTCAATACTTGAGACCATTTATGTTGTCTTGCCAACCAGTGAGATTTTACAATTACACAACACACATGACACACACAGAACAGTTTTACAAATGATTGACAAGTGTGATGATGATGATGATCAATGATTGAATGGTGATTATGACAAAGCGAATGATGATGATGATAATGATGACGATGATGATGATAGTGATGACAATGTTAATGATACTATGATTACATGTTTGATCATGATGATGAAGAGAATGATAAGAAATGGAAGATGAATGAATGGCAGTTCATTGAGAATGATGATGATGATGATGATAATGTTGAAAATAACGACATTCTGGTTTTTATAAGAGGATAGATATGAGAGTGATACATGATCATGTGAATTTTGAGGATGATCATGGTGATGATACGAAGAGTGACGATGAACCATGCCTGGGTTTTACATTGATTTGAATGATTGACGATGACAGACAGACAGACACAAACAAACAGACAGACAGACAGACAGAAATACATACATCTAAATGCAATATTGTCTATTGTCTAATGATCTTTCATATAATCCATAGTGTCTCTATATTGATCCATCACTAGTGATGTTGAACTCCCCCTGGTTCTACACAAGTTTAATCGTACCTGTCCCAATGGCAGCTCCAGCCAGGGGGGACAGCAGACTCTTCATATTTCTTCAAGTGTTCATCAGCTTCTTGTAGCTTTTTAACAAGATGACGGCTGTCCAGTGCTCCATCACGCCAGTCACGAATACGAGCCTGGAAAGATCAAACATTTTTTGTCAGGGTTTACCTCTCACCTCTGTGGTCTGGGTTTGAGTCCTGATTGGATTTTACTGCGGTTTTAGACTTTCTGCATACTCAGACATTTCCTTAGCTTGTTGTGGTTTAGCTACAGTCAATCAAAACTAATTAGCCGGCACCTTTTAAATCCTTGATTGACGGGAGCTAAATAGCTGTTGCAATGTCTGAGTTTGCAGAAAGTCGAAAACCGCAGTAAATGAGTTTGTTTTCCACAAGGGTTTTACAGTTTACCAATTTGAGCAGAGTTATGTGCTAAAGCATTTATGTAAGGTTAGGATAGTAAGTGTTGGTCTGAGCTTCTCCAATAGGCAATTCATTATAGCACTGGTGTTTGAACATGATGAAGTCGCGGTTGCAGAACGGATGTGGTAGAGTATTTAAAAGTATTTATTTCATATTTAATTAATAATATAAGAATTGTAATTTAGGATTAGTACTACTGGGAATTTTTACTAAGTTGTAAGGGAATTTCAATGGGTTTGGGATATTTTATAAGGGGTTAATATTTACATGACCACATCAGTTTGTAACTGCCACATTATCGTGTCAAAATAAATGCTATTATTATTATTATTATTATTATTATTATTATTATTACTATTTTTAATATACTACTTATTAATATTACATTTACCTGATGATGGCGTCAGTATGACTCCGAAACGTTGTGAAATAAAACTTTTTTGTATTAGTTTCATTATAGTTTGCTTTACTAAATCAGTACTAGAATTGTACCAGTTTTCCTCTTGAAAGAGGGAAAATAGTTCTAAGCATTTTTGTGATTAATTATTATGTATTCTCAAGAGAGAATACAGATATGAATAAGAAAACAAATTGTGGTACTGGTAGTAACATGAAGTCATTAGTAGGACAATATTTATTGTTTGTATAATGAAAACTATTGCAAGTAGGTTTGTGATCATTTTAATCTTATTCTCAACGTCTCGACACTATCCAGCGTCATTTTCAAGAGAAAATTAGTATTCAAAAATCAAAAGTTTTATACAGTAATAATGGTCCCATGATAATAGTCTTTAACAAAAGATCTTCGCTCTAACGGAGTTGGATTGAATGTTTAGTGATGGTCCAATTTTCCTGATGAATAACATCTGGTGGATGAGGCAATCCATTTTGCCCGAGCACTTCTTAATGATGGTGAAATTGTTAGTCAGGCCGTGGACTACCGTTAGGCCATGGGCTGACTTCATGTGTTTTCCGATGGTTGAAAAGCAGTGTTCTTCGATTCGTTGATGTAAATGATGCCGTGTGTAACCAACATAGTCTGCATCACACAGACCACATTTTAACAAATAAATAGCCGATTGTTGGTTTACCAGTGATGGTTTAATCTCACGTAGTTTTACTTCATCTTGATTTTTTCGACTTGTGAAAACAGGCTGCAGGTTGATGTTTTTGTTATACAAATAACGACTAAAGCCACTTTAATCAAAATATTTATTGTGCTTCACTATAGACCCTTTTTATAAGTCCCGAAGTGTTTTCCGCTCTTGACGTCAAAATTATTCTTTTCAATTCCTTTCATATTATACAAATTTCAAAAGAATAAATTTGACGTCAAGCGCGTAAAACACAACACTTCGGGACTTATTAAAAGGGTCTATAAATTATATTAAAATATTGAGAAAGTAATTTTCTTCATTTATTTTCTTACCTCCATTTCAATAAATAAAATCTGTAGGTTTGATATTTCTTTTGTAGATATGTTGAGGAATGTAAGCTTGTTGTTGAGTAGAGCTGTTTTATCCATGATCTTGATCTACAGATAACAAATAAATAAACATTTTATTTATAAATGAATTCTTGATATTTACAGTGAGGAGTACTTGAATCATGTGTTTTTTGTTACTTTTTTAACCCACATCCCATGACTGAATAGATTGGAAATAACAAATACTTTGAACACTCAGTGTATTTGAACTCAATTCTTTATTTTAAGAGGTTTTGAAGCAGTAGAATGTTCAAAAAGATAACCTTGAAATTGTCAATTGTTCACAGTTTGAATGTTCTTTCCGTGCACAGCGTATTCAAACAGTTATCTTATTGTCCATTATAGGTATGAGAATGGCTGTTCAGTCTAATTTTAACATTTAACTCTAGTCTACTTACCCTATATTCTCCTTCTTCAGCTTCAGTGTATGTAGGTTTTCTGTCTTCTGAAATGTGGACATGTAAAATTATAACATGAATGTAATATTAATTCAATAGACCTCTTTACCTTCCTTGTTTGTTGTCCCATTTCAGAACACGTGATGCTACCCTTGAGAATTGTTTCTTTCACATTCTCAAGGGAATGACACATGGTCTGAAATGGGCAATTTGCATACAGAGGTAAATATGTCTATTATAATAATAACAATCAATTAAAAGTTTTTTTTACCAAGGGTAGCACATGACAGTATATACCACTGTGTTGTATCGGCAGATACAAGTTTCACAAGCTAAAGGTGCATGATTGTATAACTGATATAACATGTATGCAAATGTTGTAAACTACTTCTGAAAAATTTCTACAAATTATAGCCTTTGAAACTTTGTGTAAATATTACTGTCCAAATTTTTTTTCATATGAGATTCGAAAGGTTTGGGCCAACGGGTTTGTATTCCTCTTTAGGAGTTATCTTAGTTCAGCACTTTGTGTCTGCCATTAATCAATCACGTTCTTCTGAGCCAGCCAGTCATTTAAGAACGTGAAACCATATTCACAATGCTCAAATTTTGGTGGCTAATCAACATTAATTTTGTTGTACATACCTATCAAAGGTTTCTTTGTTTCAGAGGTTATCTCGTTGTGTTGGAATGCTTCAGGGGGGAGGAGGTTATCATCAGATTGCTTGCTATTACTTTCATCGTCTGACATCTCCATGTTTTCCTCGTCATGGATATCTCTTTGGCCCTGGTCATAGGTATCTAGTACATATTAAGGAACATAATTGGTCAGTAAGATATATACTAGTTAAACAATGGAATCAAGTGACACATATATAGAGCTGACATACAACACTGCAATCCCCAAGGTCCTGTTCGCGAAGCTGAATAGGAGATATTACAGGGATCCTGGGTAAAGATCGGACAGCTGCATGTTGGGAACATCAGTGATTGATGCAGTTCAAAAAGGAGTTCAGCAGAGTGATCCACCAGCGGTTCACTCTGGCTCTTTGTTGACCAGGTCAACAACAGAGGAAATAAACTGTGCTGTATACCGTGGCATATCCCATTATTTTATATGAGTCACTTGTATTTTCTAGTATACACACAAGCCTTTAGGCAAGTTTGTATGCAAAGAAAATCCAAATGACAAGTAGGATATTCATGGTATGTCACAAGAAAACATTGTCAGTATAATTATTTTATCCTATATTACATAAAATAAACAGAACCTGCAATGCCTGCAATGGGAAGAGCAGTTGAATCCAACCAAATATATGTCAAAGCTTTCAAGCATTCTGATTGGCTGTATTTTATATGATGTGGGATAAAATGCCATATAAATTATTTGACAATAGTTATTTCAATTGATGTTGTGTTGTAGTTGGTGATTTGTAACAATTTCGATAGACAATCAAATAAAAAAAATAAAAATTGGTTAAATAGCAGCTGAGATATGGCCACTTGTTTATATAATCTACCCATACAAACCACTGAATTTTCAGCTTGGTTCATAAAGTTATGAAAACCTCCGCAGTCTATACCGGTACTAAGTTTATGCACTAGTTTCTATTTACCTTCCAACAGTTGATCAGCAAAATCTTCCACAGAGTCAGAAGTAAACTTTGCTCTTTTTGTCATTTGTTCATCACCTTCTTCTTCTTCTTCCATTTCTCTTTTCTTCACTTCCATTATTCCACAATCCTCCTCCTCATCATCGTCATCTTTGTTATCACCCATGGGTAAACCATCCAAGTCACCCTCTGTGGTTTTGGTTGATTCTGCTGTGAATAGAAACCTTTTTTTAAACATAATTTCCTCCAAGATTAGCAGTGAGGGCCTTTCACTACATTTCACTTTTAGCTACAAAATTAACAATTTTGTTGTATTTTTGTGAACAAAAACCCTTCTAAATACACCAGGAGCCGGTTGTACGAAGCCTGAATAGCAGTCCAGTGGATCCTTATCCAGTGAATAAAACAAAATGCAAATTCTATAGACTGGCAAGCGCTTATCTGGTGGATAACTTATTCAGGCTTCGTACAACCAGCTCCAGGAACTTATAACTTTGTGAATACACCTGACTGAACAAAGTCTTTCATTTATACCTTCATTATATGTTGCAGAACTTTTATCATCTTCATCATCATCCTGGTTTTTATCATCATCATCATCATTAGCATCATTATCACCATCACCATGGCTTGACCCATCCTGTTCAAATGAAGTTCTAGAATATTCCTCTCTGTCATCCCCATTGGTTACACTGGATTGAAACTGAAATCCTGTGGGGGGTTCCCACTGGACCTCATTTGTCTCAATATTCCAGTAATAGTAAGAGTTGCTGTTGGCATCCAGACACGCTTGCCATGGATAATTTGGATCTACAAAAGAATAGAAGGATATTATGTATTTGATTTTGATGATTATAATGATGATGAAGTGATGATGATGACAATGATTATGGTGGTAGTAGTGGTGGTGGTGGTAGTGGTGATGATGATAATGATGGTGGTGCTGCTGATGATGATAATGGTGGTGGTGATGATAATAATGGTAGTGGTGCTGGTGATGATGATACTGGTGGTGGTGATGGTGATGATGATAATGGTGGTGGTGATGATAATAATGGTGGTGGTGCTGGTGATGATGATACTGGTGGTGGTGATGGTGATGATGATGATGGTGGTAGTGGTGGTGATGATGATAATTGGAGTGGTGATGATGAAAATGGTGGTGCTGATGATGATAACAATGATAATGGTGGCACTGATGATGATAATGATGACAATGTTGGTGATGATGATGTTTATAATGGTGGTGATAAAGATGATAATGTTGATAATGGTGATGATGATAATGATGATGATGATGGTACTGGTGTTGGTGATGATGATGATGATGATGGTAGTGGTGATGATGATGATGATGGTAGTGGTGGTGATGTAGATTTAACACAATCATTTAGAACATGTCAATACCTTGTTGTTCTGGGTAATTATGATCAGCTGGATATGATTCTTCTTCATTTTCACCATTTGGTTCTTTATTTGTTTCGTCATTCTGTGTTGTTTCTGTATTGGATTCAGACTCCATGGACTGAATTTCCTATAAAAATATGAGACAAAAACATTTATAATCAGAAGACATTATAATTTGAAAGTATTGGGGGCCGGAAAATTCATAATTCCCAAGGAATGACTTTTATTGGCCCACCCCTTAGTCTATGCATAGTTACATGTAGCACCCCTATACAATGCACTTACATAGAGTACACTAAGAGTACATCTCTTTAGTGTGTTTTAAGAGAGTGCGTTACTAAATTCGTTACCACCGGATCTGATTACACGCCAATGACTGTCCCATTGCTGAGGTCGCACGCATGCAAGCACACACACACGCACGCACGCACGCACGCACGCACGCAAGCAAGCAAGCAAGCAAGCAAGCAAGCACAAGCAAGCAAGCACAAGCAAGCAAGCACAAGCAAGCAAGCAAGCAAGCAAGCAAGCAAGCAAGCAAGCAAGCAAGCAAGCAAGCAAGCAAGCAAGCAAGCAAGCAAGCACACAAGCAGACAAACACAAATAAACAAGCAAACAAATAGACAAACTCAAATAAACAAGCAGACAAATAGACAAACACAAATAAACAAACAAACACACAGTCAAGCAAACAAAAAATAAAGACAAATAAATACTCAGTAAAAGCCACAAAAATTACTGTACAACACAAGCAAACACATTCACAATCCAACCTTGAAGAAATCAGCTAGTTGTGTATCTATCTCATCATTGGGCTTATTCTCTGTCTTTGTTTCAGTGGTAGTCGGTGCAACTTCTGTTTCTTCTTCTTCTTCATCACTATCATCGCCATATGTACCAAGTAGGCCGATGCCTGTAATACTGTTAGGGTTTATAAGAGGGCCTTGGGTCTGTTTGGGTGGTGCTAAGATTAAAAAAAAAAAAATGTTTATATTGTGAATAGTTTTAAATAGGTCACCCTCCAATAGTCCATTTAACAGTTCCGTTCAGTATCCACAAATAACAGTTTCAAGTCGAGGTTCAAGTTGCTGCGCATAGCAAAACTATAATTTATCATGCGCAGCAATGCGAACCTCGACTTGGAACTATTATTTGTGGTCACTGAGGTAGAACTGTGAAAAAGGACTATTGGGAGTAGTTTTCTTACCATCAGTTACTTCTCTTCTTGATACCCTGTTGATCGCAAGTACAGGTCGTCGTCGTGTTGCATTGGCAACCATGTTTCGCTCCTTAGAACGTTTCCCCATTGTTACTGTATTCCTTAGTCAAACATTGTAGAAGCTGTAGTGAAAACAGTAAGTTTTAAGTTAATTCTTTAACATTAAAATGACAACAATAGGCCATTAAACACAGATGTAGTTTGTAGAAGAAGTGATAAGTGGGGGGGGGGGGGGGGGGGGGGGGGGGGGGGTGTTATCGATTGAACAATTTATGATAAATCAATTTCATCATTTGAGATTGACTTCGCCGGGCATGTTCAACAAGTCAGATTAACGTAATAAACAGTTTAGTATAACCTATGTTTATATAACAGCAAAAGCACATGCCATAGAAGTAATGTTATCAATTTTAAGTTTCAAAAGTATGAAGAATATCAAAAATCAAAATCAGATAAAAAAATCTCGATTATTTTGAAGCGTTTTTTTATGTCATCGTCTGAGCTTATTGAAAACAAAACTGATCTTCATAATTACGTTAAATATTGCAAATCAAACAAGATATTTATATTGTTAGATAACTAAACTATATTTGGGTATTACCTTGCTGTAAATAAACATCTAATCGGGCCGGTTTTCGTCCGTTTTTTATGTGAACTGTAGAAAATGTGTTCAAAATGGCAGCGAGGAAGAAACTGTGCTAGGCCTACGCGGCCAAGTAATACACAGGTAATCCGGGTAGCTATAAGTTGAAAGGGAACTGGATTGGATGAAAAATAAAATAAACAACACACGCATAAATGAATGAATGAATGAGTGGATGAATGAATAAACGAAAAAGTGAATGTGATGAAAAAACATTTGACCAGTGAATAAATGAATGAATAAATGATAATTAAATAAATGTATTTGGAATAAATAAATGTTTGAGCGGAGTTATTAAACGATAGATGGAATTATTGAATAAGATTGATCTTGGCTGACTAACTGACTGACTGACTGGCGGACTGGCGGACTGACGGACTGACCGACTGACCGACTGACAGACTGACCGACTGATTGACCGACTGACTGACCGAATGACCGACTGACTGACCGACCGACTGACTGACTGACTGACCGACTGACCGACTGAATGAATGAATGGATAAATAATGAATGAATGAATGAACGAACGAACGAACGAACGAACGAACGAACGAACGAACGAACGAACGAACAAACAAACAAACGAACAAACGAACAAACGAACGAACGAACGAACGAATGAATGAATGCACGAATGCACTAAATAGATAAATGAAGGAAAGAATGGAAAAACTTCGAATCAGCGAATAATTAACTAGAAAAGCAAAATCAATTTTGTTCAATAATTTGCGATTTTAAAATCAATTCATACAAATTAGATCTGCAAAATAAATAATCATCACTTGGCAATTAAAAAACACTAGCTTGTTAAAATATTCATTTTTAAAATACGACTTTAAACAAATACTATCAATTATCAACTCTTCAATAAAATTGATTTTTTATTTACAAACAGTACCGATCAAAGTTTTTTCTTGATACGAAAGAGCAACCGAAAAAAATACATTATTTTTAAAAAATCTTTATTTTTTTCCGTATAAACTTGTGGTTATATTTGAGACGTATATATGTATGTGATAATCACACTTTAATATACAAGCTTTTTCAGGAAATCTAAAAAGTATTTTTTTTTTTTCAGAGGTGGCTATCTGTTAGAGTGCCGTATAGTCCAATAAATGCCCTCAAATCTAAAGTTGTATTTTGTTTTTTCAAAACCTTTTGAAAATCCTTCTGAAACCTATATACAATAAAAAGAAATCTAGTAACAAAAGAAATTGGATCATTTTGTGGCTGAAGGATTTTGCGACTCTTAGAGCGGCTCATCAAAGCCGAAGCCTAATCCGAAAAAAGATCACTTCTGTTCGTTGATTGGTTCGGTTTATAAAGAGATCCTTTCAAAACAGAAAGCCTTGTAATTCAAAACTGGAGGCCGGATCGATCGCCGTCTTAATTGACAGCTGCATATACTTTTCAACCAATCAGCACTCAAATTTATAGGCTTGATTACCATATTTAGACAATTGGTAAAACATTGCAATGGGTTCTTGCTTGGCAGAGATGTGAGTGAAGATGGCTTCTTGTGTGATTATTTTTGTGGGTTTTTTGAGCTTTTTGGGACTTATTACGCAAATTGGTAAGTATGAATCCTTTTAGTAATTATATTTGATGATATTTGAAGGCGAATTGGAGCGTCGTTTAGCATTTTAGCGTGAAAAACCGAGGTGAATTTTAAGCGAGTAAGGAGGCGCAAGTGGACCCTTCTTCCATCGTGAACAAAATCGGCTTACCGTCTTACGATTTCCTGATATTTTCCAGGGTTAAAAAACTTTATCTTTTGCCTACGTCTTTGACGTTAAATGCTCAAGATTGTGGCATTTCAAAACATCATTTTTTTTCCCGTCTAAAACCGATTCATTAAGACAAAAATAGAATTATGCGCGTTTTAGCAGCAAAGCCCTTGTTCGTCTTCCACTGTTTTATCTCCATTCCACAGAATTCAATAAAATATCACTTTTTCTCCAACAAAAAGCGCTCAAATTATCTTTATTTTCAATTTAGTATAATTCGTAGTTATTTAGTTACTTCAAAGACGTCCAAAAAGCGGAATATTTTATATCTAAGGTTGTAGTCGAAATGTCAGATTTGGATGGTTGGTCAACATGACTCCTATATGGTTGCGATTGTAGATTTTAACCCAGATAATTTTGTGAGCGATAATTTAAATTCCGAACTTTTGCTTTCCAAATCTTTTGAAATCGGCTGCGCTTTGAGTATTCAAGATCTTTGAGAATCAAATTTTCATTGCATATATAAGTTGTTTGGTTTTCTGAGCCGCAGTATTATATCTTTTGTTTAAACATTCAGCTTTTTAAAAATAATAAATGGTTATTCTTTGGTTGTAAAGGTAATTTTTAAGCGAAATACGGTATTCTAAATGATCAAACGTTCTTTAATTTTGACTAATGAGCAAATCGAACGATTGATCGTTGGTTCGTAGAGCCCGACAAGGACAATAACTAAAAAAATATGTACTTTAATTAATGCCCCTTTCAAGTCGTTTGTTTGTCGGATCTGTTTCAAACAAGCAATTTCTCAAAACCCTGTGTAAACCATGAGCTGAAGCACAGCCTTGTCAGTTTCATCTGGTAAACCTAATTCGAAGGTTCCATCAAACGTTCTATTTCGATACATTTCAGCCAACACATTCGACATGATTTGTAATTTTTACCCTGATATTTAGCGTTACAAATGCATGTTTTGTGTTGTTCACGATCTACGAATTTATTGCTTATTACAAGCGTTAGTATAATATGTATATTTTCTGGTTTTAAAACAAGAACATTTATCAAAATAAATAGAAAAGTTTTATTATGTTTATATTTAACTGAACCTATTCAGAACAACACATGCGGCCATGAGTCCGCATTGCCTTTGTTTTGATAAAGCGGCGGTAATTTGACTGTGTTATTCGCACTTAACCATGTTCTTGAACCTTAGCTAGATGATCATAATCCTTCTTTCAGAAAAAAATCACTTTCGAACGGTTGATCATGATTTTTCGAACGTTTGATCGTGACACTTTGGAACGTTCAATCGTGACACCCAAATGGCTTTTATTTTAACATTTGCTGTAGATAATACAAAAAATCACTTACGAACTTTTGATCATGACGTTTATGAACATTCGATCAATACATTTCCGAACGTTTGATCGTGACATTCGAAAATCTTCTTGTATAAATTCTTCTTGTAAAAATTCGCATGAAACCTAAGTACTGTTTATCAGTATTTCAATTTTATTAATACCTTTGGCATTTGGGTGTTATCTTTGACATAAATCATTTCAACACTATCCCCCTTTTGCTTGAGAATAAATAAACACATAGATGTATTATTAACTCATGGTGCATTAATATAGCTTTTAAAAGTCCTTGAATTTTGACAGTACAATAGCATAATCAGACATTTTGATCTTAGTACAAAACAATAAATAGGAGAACTTTGACAGTACAATAGCATAATCAGACATTTTGATCTTAGTACAAAACAATAAATAGGAGAACTTTTATCACTAAACAAATAGTTTAGAAGAGTGGAGGTGGTGACTTATCTCTGCACTTTTACTCGGAAGAAGGGCTAAAGCTCAAAACATTTGTAAAGTTAAGTCAACATTTTTTAGGGTGTTACAAATTTACAAATATTACCTATCGTTTATATCAAACACCAATGCAGCCTATACTAGTTTATTCACTAGTTTCTATTTCTATTTTTTACGGTGTTACAAACAAATTTCATTATATTACCTACCGTTTATATCAAACACTGACGTGGCCTATACTAGTTTACTCGCTAGTTTCTATTTTCATTTTTTTTACGATGTTACAAATTTCATAATATTATTACCTATTGTTTATATCGAACACCGATGCAGCCTATACTAATTTACTTGCTTAGTTTCCATTTCTATTTTTTTACACTGCTACAAATTTCATTATATTACCTATCATTTATATCAAACACCGACGTGGCCTATACTAGTTTACTTACTAGTTTCTATTTCTATTTTTTACGGTGTTACAAATTTCATTATATCACCTATCGTTTATATCAAACACCCACACAGCCTATACTAGTTTACTCGCTAGTTTCTATTTTTTTACACTGCTACAAATTTCATTCTATTACCTGTTGTTTATATCAAACACCCACATAGCCTATACTAGTTTACTCGCTAGTTTCCATTGATATCTGCAAAAAGTGTTGCTTATTATAATAATAATAATAATAAATAATAATTTACATTTATATGAGCGCGTATTATTGACATGATTTGTCATAGCAAGGTCTTGTATCCTATTAAATTGCTAATAGTCCCTCCTGATTTTGAGTGATGATAGCAAATGATTCTTTCCAGATGTGCGTAGTCTTGACAAAGACTATTGTTGTTTGATGTTTTGATAAACCCATCAAAATCCACACTTATAGCTAAAAAAAGAAAAAAGGTGGTTACTCAGTTGGTAGAGACAGAAAATGATTTATAAGTAATTGAAGAGATAGCTAGATACCTTAGTAGAACACAAAATAATGATACTCTAAAAAAAAAATTTGTTGCATGGTATGAGGGGGACATTGGGGGGGTTTAAATCCTGCAATACCGCAAAAATTCTTTAAAAATCCAGCATTACCGCAAATTTTTTTCACAAAAACCGCATACCGCACAACATTTAATTAAAATCAAAGGTCTTTAAACGTTTTTTTTTTTTTCACCATCCATACGCACCAAAAAAATACATAAACAAAAACCATTAATATCGCATACCACAGGAATTCAAAATCCCGCATTACTGCTAGATTTTGCTTATTTCACTGAAATACTGCTTAAAAAAAGGATAAATATCGCATAACACAGGTATCCTAAATCCCGCATTACCGCAAACCCCAATGTCCCCCTCTGGTATCTCAATAGACTAGTTTGATGCTACTGTGTATCTTGCACTGCTGTACTATTTGACAAGGGCACATTTGCACAGGGATAGCTTCAATTCAGAGTAAATTCAAATGTATAACAAACATATTTTCATGCTTTGCTTGGAATTTGTGAATATTTTTTTACAAAAAATTGATGCTTAGCCTGTACAAATGGTCCGCTAAATATAAATAAATAATTATATATATAAAAATGCACTCCTGAATCATAATTTCGTTCGTTCTTTCCAGAATGTATAACCAAAGGAAATTGCTCAGAGAAGATCATTAAAAAGTGCCGAGATAGTTTTGATGAAAACACAAACTCATTATGTGGTGAGGTGAAGGAGCTTAAAGAATGCCTAATGACACAAGCAGACTGCTATCGATCTGAGGTTGCTGGTCTACAGTATATGTACCGGGTATTAAGCCACAAGATACACATTCATAAAGCTTGTATCCAGGATAAAGAAGGTAATTGAATTCTCAACATTTCTCATGAAAGTGGAGCTTGTTTACAGAGCATGTTATATTTATCCATGCTTGCTAGAGTGCAAATAGAGTGTTTTTCATTAACCTGTGAAACAGAGTGTATTAGTTGTAGTGTGATAGTCAAATAACAACAAAAGAACACAATGGAATTAGAGTGTATTTAAGAATGTTACACTTAAGTGTGTTTCACAGGTTAATGAATTAAAACCACTGTAATATTTCTGTGAAACAAGTAGTACTAAATAGTGCTAATAAACAATAGAATTATTTAGCGATATATTCATTGACATCATTGTTGCTATAATCATCATCATCACTGTTATCGTCATCATCCTCTATGCCATAATCATTATAGTCTGTATTTTAAATGTTGTCACCATCAACATGACTGTTATTATTATTATGAAGTATTTTTTATTATCGTCATCATCATACTATCATCATCATTATTATCATCGTCATTACTATCATCATCATTACTATCATCATCATTACTATCATCGTCATTACTATCATCATCATTACTATCATCATCATTACAATCATCATCATACTATCATCATCATTACTATCATCATCATTACTATCATCATCATTACTATCATCATCATTACTATCATCGTCATTACTATCATCATCATTGCTATCATCATCATTACTATCATCATCATTACTATCATCATCATTACTATCATCGTCATTACTATCATCATCATTACTATCATCATCATTACAATCATCATCATACTATCATCATCATTACTATCATCATCATTACTATCATCATCATACTATCATTCTGATTGCCATAATCATCCTCATCTAATATAGAATATTATCAGTCACCATGGCTGTATTTATTATTATTATATTCTTTTGTCATAATGCATCATTTCTATTATTTTCATCATCATCATCATTACCACCATCATCATCATCACTATTATCAACACTACTCACAAGTACATGAAGTATTGGATACCTTTTATTCCCCACAATCTATGGGTTTATGGTCAGGAAATGAAGAGGAAAACCAATCTAGTTGGTTGTTGACCTTTTGATCCTATAGATTGTCTTGTCCATCATGATATACACACCCATGACCATGCCTGCAGGCAGGATGCATATTGTTGCCATATGTACGGGCCTCGTCAGTCTTTACAATCAATGGGGCTTTTGTGTAAATTGTAATATCATGTACTACAACCATTAATATTCAGTGAAATACATTACTAAAATATAGTACAAAATAGTGCTAATAACAAATAAAAAAATATAGGTGGGATACATATTGCTGCCACATGTATGTAAAGGCCTTGTCAGTCTTTATAATCAATGGGGCTTTTGTGTACTAAATTATGGTATCATGTACTACAACCATGCAGAGTGCAAACAATATATTCAGTGAAATACATTACTGAATATAGTACAAAATACAAAAAACAAAATTAAACAGATAAAAAACTATAGAGTACGGAGAGTTCTTCTTATTTCCCTGTGAAACAAAGTGTATTAGCCAAATTGTGATCATGATAGTCAAATAACAACAAAAGAACATAATGGAATTTAGATGCATTAAAGAGTGTTTCACGGGTTAATGAAAAACAGCCCTAGTGTTAAATTGCACTACATAGTACTTAATTTATACTAATGTTTCATGGAATGGAAATGGAAACTAGCGAGTAAACTAGTATAGGCTGCGTCAGTGTTTGATATAAACGATAGGTAATATAATGAAATTTGTAATACATACCTTAACAAATTAATGTTGACTTAACTTTACTGATGTTTCAAGCTTTAGCCCTTCGTCGGATTGAAATGGGTAATTATTATGGAATGGGTTATTCTTTTTGCACTTTATCAGAATGCTTTGTGTACTTTCTTTTTTTTAAATAATGAATGTCAATTTTAAGGCAGAAAAATCTTAAACACGTCAAATGAAATTTGTGAAGCATTCTGGTCCTTGAAGTAAATTGAATCAATCAACGTTTCTATCAAAGCAACCTTTCTCATATCATGAAGCAGTTGATCATATGCAAATACCTGGCAATTATACCTCACTTTCAATTAATCAAATAAAAGCACTGTATAATGAAGAAAACTATTATAGGCTGTGTCAGTGTTTGATATAAACGATATAATAAAATTTGTAACACCATAAAAAATGTTGACTTAAATGACGTTTTGAGCTTTAGCCCTTCGTCGGAGTAAAAGAGTTACAGTGAAGTCACTGTTATCAATGAGTCATAGCAATTAATTGAGACAAGACAAGGATCATGTGTTTGTTTTATAAACAAATCTAATCTTGACCCTTTCTCGACAACAAAAGCAAACAACTAGTTTCAACTTCACTATACTCAAATATTGATATCTAAGATAAACAAAGCCAGGTCAATATGTCAATACAACTAAAGTGGGTATAGTATAGGGAGGAATGTGTGTGGGTGGTGATGCTGGGAGTAATGAGAAAGACAGAGCTTGCTGGAGCAGTAAAATAGATTCAGGTCATCAAGAACACTGCACTTTTATTCATAACTGCAAATCTGACCAATATATATATTAATTTTCTAATATTAAATAATGAATGAATGAACAGATAAATTAATTTTAATGGACGAATGAATAAATTGATGAATGGATGGATAAAGAATGAATGGATGGTTGGATGAATTAATAAAGAGGCGGATATTAAATGAATGAATGATTAAATGATTGGATGGGTGAATAAATGAATGAATGAATAGATAGATAAATGAATGGTTAGATAAATGAATGAATAGATGAATGGATAGATAAATGAATTATATTTTAAATGAATTAGATATTAATTGAATTAGATATTAAATGAATTAGATATTAAATGAATTAGATATTAAATGAATTAGATATTAAATGGATGGATGAATATTAACTAGTCTGTGAATGAATGAGTATAGATGGATAAATTATTGAATGAATGGATGAATGGACGAATAAATGGATGAGCAAATTGAAGGATAAATGGATAAGTAAATGAATGGGTGGATGCATTAACGAATTGGTGCAGTAATAAACAACAATATTATAACATTTTCTGTTCTTTCTTTTCCAGCCAAGAAACTTTGCAATGAATCCCAAGCTAAGATGTGTTATGAACAATTTGACTCTAATACCACCAAAATATGTAAATCAGTAAAGGAACTACGGCGATGTATCGATAGACTTAAAGGATGTCATGAAATGAAGCATCCATCTTACACATTAACGTTGAGTTTACTGGACAAACATAGGAAGTGTTTCTTTGTGAATTATTCTAAAATCTTGGAAGTACTAGATAAAAAGCAAGGTGAGTTTGAGATTTAATATAATATGGAATTCAGTAGAGTTGTAAACAGCCATTGAAAATTTGGCCTAATAATTAAGAGGCGTGCTATTGTATGGTACAAAAACAAGACAGGATTTCAAATAAGCATTTTACCACTCTTGTGATTTTGATAATAATAAATTTGGTAAAACCATGTACAATATATTGTTAGGGACTATACGGCAAAGAAGAACGGTTATGCAAACCTCAAATTCTCTTAACTTTGATGTTGATGAGTTGAGATTAACCAGGTTGATGTGCATGTATAGTCTTGAGAAAGACTGTTGGTGTCTGACTTTTTCAACTTCCTTCTCTAGACTTCCCCTTGTGCTTACAACAAGTTAAGCAAACATAAAAAGTTCTGAGTTTTCTATATTTAATACATGATAATAAATAGTTTCTTTTTCTTTTTCAGAACATAAAATTTCAATTCAATCCAAAACCAACACATCGGCAAGCACAATCGAGGAGGATACAACAACAGACATTTTACCGTACACCTTTGTCGTCGTAGCAACTGTTTGTACATGTTTATTTCTTGTTATACTAGTGGTATTTAGTGTGGTTCGGCACACTTCATTAGTACGAAGACAAAGACATACAACAATAGAAAGGCCTCCCATTGGCTTAGTCGTTAGTCCATGTCGACCGCCGTCTCAAAGAACTCGTAGAAACTTCCGTCGCAGTAATCGACATAATAGACGGCGACATATGTATGTCATAAACGGAGCAAGACAGACTGTATCCGGGTTTTTTGAGGGCAATGTTGCTCCACCTCCATACAGTGCAGTTTTAGACGAGACTGAAAGTTTACGTGCGGGCGACCGTCCACCACCTTACCAGCCTCCATCATATATATCTATTGGTGTTATTGTATAATAATTTTTAGTGAATTTAAAAGATTAGTCTATATAATTTTATATTACTATTATTCATCAAAGACAATGGTGATGTCAATGACAATACTGGTGGGTTTACAGTGGTAAAAAAGAATGAGTGGGATTGGTGAGAGAAGATTTTTACAGCAGCTGTAATAATTGCAGTTTTTATGTTTTTAAATAATGGATACAAGTCACTGCTCTTGTGCAAAAACTTGGCTCGAAAGCCTCATCTTGAATCCATTGTTCAAAACCATTTGCATATAACTATACTAACAGCTATTTGTGATTATTCTGATGTTCACTTGAATCTAATGGGCTGCCTGTAATGAAAGAGAAAGCGTGAGACTGGGAAGACAAAATTTCCCCCAGTCTCTACATGTTTCAAAAGTTTCTTCAGTTTTCTTTGGGTTTCCTGTGGAAGAAAACAAAGGTGAAAGATTGGGCACAAATCAAGTTGTCCCAGTCTCACTCTACCACAAAGTACACAGGAAATCCAACAAGGAAGAAACATTTCTTTATAATTGTTGTAGTTGTACATACCAACCATATATAAAGTTACACTTTTAAAAGTCTAAATGATACATCTAAAGTCGGTTCTTGAAACTCTTGATATTGCTCAAATCATAGCCTCCTCCGCAGGCATCTCTAAGTCAGACAAAACAAAGAAAAAGAAAAAAAACATGCAGGCTTCCTGTGGTATATGGCAAAAAATGACCAAAGGGCCTCATAAACAGAGAGCCACTTGAAAATTATCTGATGATAAAGTGTCACTCTCGTTAAATAAAGATATTATTATCATTATTATTATTATCAACAGGCTTCAGCAGCCTTCGAATTTTCAACACAGGAACCCCAAACTCACTTTCTCTGACTCAGAGTTGTCTGCGGATGATGCTACCCCAAATCGATTGCATTATGTTATTATCAATCCAGATCAAAGTTGTGATGCTTTTATAGTTACCAGATTTAGAAACATCATAACAACGACTGGTTTTACTCTGAAATGAACTAAAAGTCTATTGCTAACTTGAGGTGTTTTGCTACTTTTATCTGGGTTATCCACATTGGGTATATAATGAAAGTGATTGGAACTTAATTATAACTTACCGGTATTTCAACATTTGATCAAGATTTTTACTGACTTTTTCACTTCATGCATCCTTTCCAAGAACATCCTTCTTAAAAAATACTGCAAACTGTTTTCAAAATTTCTTGTCTTGTATCATTATTCAATAATAAAATTAATAAATTTCATTTGGTTGTTGTACTCATAAGGGCTTTTCTCTCATCCCAAGTTTTTGAGGATGTTGTTTGGTAGCTAATTGACAAATAGGGAAGTATTACAGTCGGGGGCGGATCTAAGGGGATGTCTCTAGTGGAACTGGACACCCCCTAATGCCACAATTACCCCTTTGTTATTTTAATAAGACATTTAGGGACCAGACACCCCCTAACACCACAAAAGCCCTTAATTTGCAATTTGGACACCCCCTGACAAATTTATTGATCCACCCCGCACAGTGATGTCACAACTCCGACAAATAAACCAAAGTTTTCATCCCCTTGAGTATGATTCCAGTACTTTGGATTTTACTGACCTTTTTTTAGAAAGTAGACCATGTTTTCATTATAAAATGAACGTTTCTCCATGTTCTTTATGGTAAGATTACAGTTTCATGTTAGTCTGTTTGTCTCTATTTTCACAATAACCAGAATGCCTTCTGTTTTTTGGTGGGTATCAATTAGCAATTACAATCAAACAAATTATAATTACAAAAGCTACCACCCCAAAACAGAAAGGCATTATAGTTATGTGACAATACAGAATGAACTATTTTTAGTACCGTCACACCGTCCCCATTCCCAAGCAGGATGAACAATTATACACAAACGGGGATATATTTATATTTCTGCATATAATTATACAAATATCCAATTTATTATGTAAATCCAATGATATCCAATTTCTAAATATTAGATCACAACATCTAAAATATTCTCTTATGGTACTTGCAAGAGTTTAGAAAGAATAGAAAAATATATTTTGGCAATATCTACTGTGATATAAACATGCTGGGAGCTGTAGAGTATTGGGGGTACTCCCTTTATCCAAGTGGTAGGGATGATCGGCGTACCTTCAGAAGGGTTAAACATATTTCCTGTGTGTACCTATAAGGGTTCTGGCTCAAAAATCAGTTACGTAATTTAAATCCGTACCTGCAAGGGTCATTTTTACTCTGCTTTGTTGCTAAAAGTAAGCTTGGCTGGCAAGAATATCACACACCCATGCCTTTTAGGGGTCGTTTTCAAAACCTCTGCCAATCACCCCTACCACTTGGACAAAGGAGTACCCCCCGGTTGCAGAGCAAGAGAGAAGTTGTAAAGGATCATGAGGAGTAGCCATGTGTTTCTTTGACTTCTCAAGTAGTCATTTTATATTGATTTTATAAAATATTCTTACATTTTTTTTGCTAAGCATGTTTTCTGATATAAACATGGTAGCCAGTCAATCAGGGCAACATTTTATGTGTAATATCTCAAATATTTTTTTAAAAGATATATGTATAATTATAGAAAAATATTTTGGCATTTATATTGGCATGCAAGGAATTAACACCCACATAGGGCATTACTTTAATATTTCATCTTGTTAGATATCTGTATTAGTGAACTACTATAATTATATATTCAGCTATGAGTTGACCACTTCCAAATGCCTTCTTTCAATACTTAAAGACATAATGCACAATCTCGGCAAGAATAACATTTTAATTCCCTGGTTTCAGCATTAACATAAGCTATTATATATGTTAAACCTTACTATGCCAACTTGATGTCTTCTGATACTTGCCTGCCATTCGCATAAATTGCATGGATTGGTCACTTGTATAATTATATTACATAATTTCTTTCTCTCTGGGCTTATATTAATGATTACTTTATGTGCCCCGATTCAACTCTTTCTAGATGTGCTTTCTAGATGTGCTGTGATTCAACCATACACAATGACATCATTTCCAACCATAATTCGCTATTTGTGGTTCTGTCTTTCCAGAGTTTGATGTGCTGCTGTCATGGATATTAACAGTTTTCAAGTTAACAGACTCTGGATGTTTCTCCTTGTTGAGGGTTCTTACTGGCAAACCTTTAGGTGTGATCTGGTCGTTATACTCAATGACTACCCATCAGAATCACTACTACTACTGCTTGAACTACTATCACTATCCGACGAACTATCAACATAAAAGTCTGCTTTCTTAGAGTCCTTCGTCCCACCAAGACCAAATCCTGCACAGGCCAGGTCACTTTTTGGATCAATTGATCTATATTTTCCTGGTAATTCAGAGCTAGTCCGATGTGTGTATCTAAACGGCAACAATGGTTCTCTTCTTGCTACTGAATTACACCTGAATAAACTCTCGTTGGTGGTGGTTTTGTTTGTGTTTGGAGAAGAAGAGGTGTCCTCTCTTCCAGAAAAGGAAGTACCACTTCCAGATATAACATTACCAGGAGGAGATGCGGCAGTTTTAGTTGAAACATTCACATTTTTACCTAAATTTGATAATTTTTCTAGATTCATTTTTTCATTTGTTCTTATTGTTCTAGCAGGAAACAAAGTTGGCTTAGATGTTGAATTCTGAGTTACAGCCTTTCCTGACACTGTATGATAGCCACGTGATTGTGTCCCATTTGATGGAGTGGTACTTTCTTTCAATTCAAGTTTTGCCTTCTGTTTCTCTTCCATTTCTGCTTGTTTTCTGTTCTTCCAGTTCTCATTTTCTTCTGTAACTATTTGCGACATTTCATTATCCCATTCCAGTAATTTAACCAAGCGCTTAACACCACACACAATGTCCCCTTTGAGTGTTACATCGTTGCGTCGTCCTTTCCAAGGACTTGCAAAAGGTCCTACTACTTCACGGTTGATAAGCAGTCGAGGTGTTGATTGACTGGCCTCACTTAAAATGCCAGCAAATGGTTGAACCTGTAGGACAAATGGCCAGTCAATAAAACAGGGTTCATGTTGCAATTAAACTACAAAATTTAAGGGCTTTTCAGGGACTTTTCAAGAACTGAAATTAGAAATTTCAAGGACTGTTTTCTACGTAAAGTTGTGGAGCATAATAATAATTATTTACTAGTTTTCGCATGTAAAATTAATGACAATTTAAACCTATAGCAAATTATAGAAGAATTCCAGGAGTATTAGGCATTTTTATAAATTTCAAGGGCTTTTCAAGGGCTTTTCAAGTGCACTGTAAAATGAGTTTGGAATTCTAGGGCTTTTTAATTAAGGATTTCAAAGAGTAGCATGAACCCTGATAAATGTATATTTGATGGTGTAGCTCTCATGATAATAATAAGTTAAATTAGTTAATATTTACCTCCAATGATGTTCCCATAACTATCACCAAATCACATTTAGGAAAATCATCTTCATACTTGTAAAACCGTTTTGGTAGATCTTCTCCAAAAAATACAATATTAGGCTTGATAATTCCCTTAAACAAAACAAAGAAAATAAATACATAAAAATATAAATAAACAAATACATATTACATAATCCATCAAACAAACAAATAAATACATAAATAAATGAATAAATAAATGAACAAATGAATATTAAATAAATAAATATTAAATAAATTAATGAATAGATATTAAATAAATGTCATTGAATATATAGGTCAATAAAAAATAAATGGATATTAAATAATAAAAAAAAAACAAAGAAAATAATACAATCATGGAGATGTGTGCAGCTGATTAAAAGACTGTATGATATATTGTTCTTACTTGACATTTGGGTGCCTTACATCTTGGTACCTTTCCCTTTAGAATAATTTCCTTTAATTACAAAACAATGATATGTCAAACATAGAATCAACGATAAATAAATGCAGAGAAGTCACATAAAAAAAACAAGTATTGAAAGTAGAATCATTTAAAATCAAAATTAGTAAAATACCTTGATTGAATCTCCATCATAAGTCTTGTGGCAACGGATACAGGATGCAGAAGAAAATGTCCCATGAGCCTCTACTAGCTTGTCTGATGGTATACCAACCACTAAAAGACATAAAAAAAAACAGCTTTCATTAGAGTAGTTTCACATAAACCACTAACCCTAATTCGGTTGTTACAATAGAAAGTGTGTACTTCATTTCTAATTTTTTATTATTTAATAAACAAAAGTAACAGCATCATCTTTTTTTGCCAGCGATGCATTCTGTACTTATTTCTTAAAATATTTATTGATTTCTAAGAAAGACTGTAATTGTGTTTCTATTGTTAGTAACAATGTGTGTATATGAATTTATTATATTTCTTGTCAACGAGCTCATTGAAGCATATAAGAAACACAATAGCATACAAGAATTGGCTTATGTGAAACTTCTCTATTAATCTAATAATTAATCGATCTTATTATATATTTCTATTTATTAATGAGTATCAGCAGATAAAATCACAAGCCAAAGGCGTGTGATTGTATACAGGGCTCGTGCTGATGTCAGTAAACAAAATCTAAGGAGTTTACAAGGAGTTTTCAAGGACCAAAAAGTAATTTTTAAGCACTTTTTGCGACAACTTTGATATACAAAAATTTACGAATTTACGAAAATGATGTACAATACTAGAATTTTTACTTAACTTTAATTTGCAATACTAAAATTTTTACCCTACTTTAGCTAGAATTAAGAAGTTTTTAAGGAGTTTTTGCTGATTTTCTAAAATTCAAGGGCTTTTCAAGTGCCCTTAAAAACGTAAATCAAATCTAAGGAGTTTTCAAGGAGTTTAAGGAGTAGCACGAAACCCTGTGTATAGCCGATACAACACAGACGCGAATGTTGATAGTTCTTTCAAATTTTACCAATTTAATAAATTAATAAATAATATTACATACATCTCTCTAAACCATCAATGTTCTGTGTGTACATCCTCAAAAGCAGTCCTTTATCGTGCAATAACTTGATAAAGTAATGGACATAGTTTGGCTGGAAATTGCCTGGATATAACTCTTTGGCCAGGCAGAAAAATGGTCTTGGGTCATACCAGAAGTACTCTATGTCAAATATCGCTGTTGGCTCTGGAATGTTGTATTCTTGGAGGTTGTCATAAAGACCAGTTCCTGGAGTCCTGGAAATAAACAATGAGATGGTTAAGAAGTGAGCGGTTGATCAGTGGTTGAAAACTGTGTTTGTAGTTTCTCAGAATGTTTTGTACAAGAGAAAGCTTATTAAGTGGATTGTGATTTGCAGGATAATCATCATCATCACAACCATTATGATCACCAACATCATTATTCATTATCACTATCATTACTATCATAATCATCATCACAATCATAATCATCATCACCACTATTGTTATCATTTGCATCACCATCAAGATCTTAATTACCACCATCACAATCATGTTCACTAACATCATTACATCATGATTACTACCATCATCACAATTATCATCACCAACATCATTACCATCACCATCATTACTACCATCATCAAAATCATCATTATCTCAGTCAACATTATTATTATCATCTTTAATCATCTTCATCATTACCATTTAATACCATTGATCATCATCATTACGGTGCACACTCACCTAAAGTCTGGTATACCACTAGGAGTACTAATACCAGCTCCAGCCATGATCACAATATTTCTACACTTCTCCTCCTTGATCAAGTTAGCAATATCTACAATATTCCTCGTAGTAACACTACCATACGACCTACTCTTTCCCAACTGCAACTTCTTAGGCGAAGTACTCCTTGGTAGCTCATTGGGAGGTTTTGGATTTGGAGTCAACGAGAGATTTCTGAATTGTGATGTAAGAACGTTTTCTGACTGGCTCTTCTTGATGCCCTTCCTGGCTTGCAGGTGTCTTTTCTGGCTAGATGGTTTGGAGGATGATGTGCTGGGAAATCGTCGGAATGTAGAGTTCGATGGTGAGGGAGTGACGGATACTCTAGCTTTAGCATTCCGTAATGACTTCATTATCCCTGGGAAAGACAAAATTATTATTATTACTCTAATTATAATATGATGGAAAGTTTATTTTTTGTTACCAAATGAATGTTATAATCATCATCTTTAACATCATTATCCTTAACGTTATATAACACACTGGACATAGAAAAAACACTTTTTTATACTCATTACAATGGATCGCCCTTATAATATGTAATAGCTAGTTGAGGCGGCGAAAACATTCACTTTTCACAGCTAGTGCTCATTGTTAGATGTGTGTGTTTATAACGCCAATCTTACAAGTACTAATTAACGAAGAAGCCACAGAAACATCTGCACATACAAAAACATAACAAGCTGGAATTGCTAATTAAAGAATCAATCTTACAGTTTCTCAAATTTAAGAAAATAATTTGAATGTTTTTCTTCAATTGTTTTGAAAACAATATCATTTGATCGCGTTGTCATAGTGTAGAAAAACTTTTGATCAATAGATTTTTTGGAGTTCAATTTTGAAATTAGGCTCAAAAGTTACTCAAAACTAGTACGAGTAATAATTATACATTATATAATAGTTTCCGAGATTCAAACTAGCTGTGATTTTGATTTGAAGCAAGTAATTTTGAGTTACTTTTACCTCCAAGGGCGCAAACAGCGGCCATCCCATGTTGTTGATTTTGCTGACTGCTCAAGAGGGGAGCCTAAGTACTAAAGGAAATTAGCTCATTATGAATGCGTACCAGAATGCAATGCCATCCCGGCCCGGCAAATTCGAATAGTTTCGACCAATCAGAATCAAGCGATTTGTTGTTCGTTGGAAAGCGTTGAAATACAGTTTGGAAGAACGTTTGATCGCGGTTGATTTACAAGAGAAAAAAAAGACTTTTTAGAAGCTAGAACCGCTCATAAATGTAAGTAAACGAATCCTAAAAAACTTTTTAATGAAATTGGAATAATTTGAATGTGTAGAGTTAACCAAAACTTGCAAAAATTTAGCGTAACTCTGAACAATTTTTCTTCTCTTTGCAGCGAAATTTCCTGAGTTTATTTGAGGTTTTGTGAAGTGTATTTTTTAACATGGATCCAGCAGAAACGGTAAGTTTTAAAACCAAATTGTAATTTTTTTTATCGTCAATAATATATTAAAAATAATATCTAAATGTTACTACAGAAAGTATATAAGCTCATATCGAGATTTATAACTTGTTTTAAAATTTTTAAACTGTTCTTGAAAGCAGAGCTAGGGGTTTCTTGCTTTACTTTAGTAGCGTTTGTTTAAATCTCTTGTAATCTTTTGTCAGATTTTAATGCAATCGCGCCAAAGCAAAATAGCAATAACATTTTATTCTCAGCAGCTAGCGTATTAAAACAAGTCAGAGCTTTGAATTTTGATCCACAATAACTTTGGTTTTAATTGTATGTTGTATAGAGATCACCATTACAGACCAAGAATCCCAATATAATGCTCAGCAAGCTTAGACCTCCATCGGCTATCAAAAGACCTTACATAAAAGAAACATCAGATAATTCTTCTAGTGGTGTGGTAAGTCAGTGTACAGTATGTGTCAGTGAAATACAAATTCACCAAATATAATGCAAAATAGTGCTAATCAACTAAAATAAGCAAAAGGAAACCCACAATAATCCAAAGTTGTTTTGTAGCTTGTTTTATGTTGGCATACATTGCCTCAAATGAACTTTCACTAACAAACAAAGACAGTCTGTGGAAGAATTTTACCATCAAGCATTTTGAGCAACAATGTGCATTCATGTTTTACTCAAATGAAAGCCAGTGAAGTCCCTGGTCACCGAAGCAGAAATCAATGGTGAACTCCCCCGCCAGTATTCATTTGTTCGACAGATAATATTTTGAAGAAAGAGCAGATTTGCCGCTGACCATATATTTGTGAGTCATGAATCCCCTGCCTATTCCCCACTCTGGAAGGCAAAGGGATGAAAGGAAGTTTAAGGTAAAAAGGTTTAAGAAAAAAAAATACTTTTAAAAGTTTATCAGAAATTAAATCAGAATCTTTTCATTTTTGCAGCCAAAAAAGAAAGTCCCTAAATGCGACCTATCAGTGACTTCAAAAACCCAAACCAAGTCACAAATGCAGAGCACAATTAGAAGGCAAACATCCACTGCAGTTATGAGGAGAACAACATCAAAGACTGACATGCCACCTCCATCGTCTGCACCACGAACGACAAGCACTTTTCGCCGAGAGACATCTGCCACTCAAGTAAAGAGAGGACCAAGTACGACTGCAACATCAAGAGGTGCAGGGACAAGGACAAGTGCAAATAGTAAAGTCAATGCACCAAAGACCAATGCAGCATCAAGTATGTCATTGTTTATTTCCTTGTTTGTATGAATGGGTGGCAGACTACTTTTGAGAACTCAATGTCGTAAACCTCATTTTTCTTGCATATTTGGAATTTCGCCAATTAAAGTAGTCAGTAAAACAAACTGTAAATCAATTAGTTTTCAAGTTGAATAAGTCTTGTGTGTTGTTCTCTCCCTTACCACATGCAAGCCTGTTACAGTTCTTCGGTTGTCCTTTTGATCCTTGGCTCAAAATCCTACTACAAGTTGTAGGTCGCCTGCGTCAGTCGTAGGCAAGTCGTGGGGGCATTTACACAGCAAGAATTGGAGCTCATTTGAGTTCAGGGTTCGTGCTACTCCTTAATCTCCTTGAAAACTCCTTAGATTTGATTTACGTTTTTAAGGGCACTTGAAAAGCCCTCGAATTTTAGAAAATCAGCAAAAACTCCTTAATTCTAGCTAAAGTATGGTAAATTATGATAAAATTTGTTCATTCAGTGCGATGTTAACAATGACAGGAATATCATTTCTATATCAAAGTTGTCGCAAAAAGTGCTTGAAAATTACCTTTTGGTCCTTGAAAACTCCTTGAAAACTCCTTAGATTTTGTTTACTGACATCAGCACGAACCCTGTGAGTTGTATACTACAAGTCGCACACGGCAGTCGTGCTGTGTAAATCTGCCTTAAGCTGTACATACTGTGTGCCAAAACTTTAATGTAGGGGCAGTGAATATGAGTAAGACACTTGTGTCCTGCTAGCTAGAAGACTGAAAAGTTAAAAACAATGAATTATTCTATTTATATATTTTATTATAATATTAGATTACAAAGCTATAAATCAAAAGAGGACAATTATGATGATAATGTTGTCGATGATGATGATACTTCATTCCAGGTAGTAAAACAAGAGCCAAATGGGACTACAAGGGCAGACTTGAAGACATGGAAAAACAAATGACCAACAGTCAACAATTTATGACCGCCATGAACAATAGCTTGAACAGCAACAAGGACAGAATAGAGTTTCTGGAATCAGTCAAAAAAGAACTAGAACAGTCCAATGAAGTCAAGAGCCAAAGAAATGAAGAGGTATTTTAATTCTAGGGTTGCAACCATTCCCAGGAGAGTGAATTGAACAAAAGAAACGGCAGCCATGCTGGTCACCATGACTACATGGGTGGTACATTTGTTCAATTTGCTCTCCTGGGAATGGTTGCAAACCAAGAATACTTTTCACAATAGATTTTTTAATTTTATTTGTTCTAATAACAATGGTTGGTTGGCAAAACCATGACAAAATACGTCACTGTACGTCCACCTATAGGGTGACTCTGAAATAATTTTATTGTATCCTCATCTGACTCACTCTAAAATACCAATTTTCTTATGTTCTTTTTTCTTGCAGAGTTCAGCTAAAATCTTTGACCTCCAGTCACAAAATCAAGGCCTTCATGAAGAGATCAACTCCATTAACCGCAAACATGACTTTGAAATAGAAGTCAAATCTAACAAAATCAAGAGTCTTGAGAGAGAGCTCAGACAAGTTGAAGGGGACCTTGCTGTGGCAAGAGAAGAGGGCACTGCTTTGAAGTCTACTATAGCGCAGATGACTGCTCAGTCTTATGGGATACGAACAGAGCTGGAAGCTACAAAGGTATGCATATGAATTATGGGATACTTAGCCTGAAAAGCAGGCGTTCTTGTAGGTTTGGGGGAAATCGGATTTTGGGGTTCCTGTGTTGTCTTGATTCCCGTGAGAAACATGTGGTATAGATGTTTCCCAAATGTTGAGAAATTGATGAAAGATGATTGCCTATTTTTTCCAGCTAAATCTCCAAAATACTCTCTCCAATTACAAACAAAAAGAAAAGACAAACACCGAACTAAGGGAGACAATCAAGAATCTTGAACACTTAATTGCAGACAAGGACTGTAAGCTTAGAAATGAGGAGACAGTTCGTCGCAAACTTCATAATACCATTCAAGAACTCAAGGGGAATATCCGAGTCTTCTGCCGCGTGAGGCCCCCACTCCAATCTGAAAAAGACTCAACATTAGCTAACTTCATGTTCAATGAAGACCTGAGAGGAGTTACTGTAGAGCAGGGAATAGCATCAGAGGTAAGGGGATAAGTCAGGCAATCCAGCACCAAATCGAAACATTGTTTAGGATATTGGTTTAGGTTATCACACTAGCATGATAGTTCATAACATGCATGGAATTCACTGTCAAACTACAAATTTTAAAACTTAACAAACATAACCATTACCATTGAAACAACTTTAAATACAACAAATTTGCTGTTCACTTGTTCTAGGACGTCACAGGCTCCAAGAAAGCTGCAGCACACTTTGACTTCAACTTTGACAAAGTATTCAACCAGTCTAGTAATCAAGAACATGTCTTTGAAGAGATCTCTCAACTTGTCCAGTCAGCGCTGGATGGGTTCAATGTCTGCATTTTTGCTTACGGGCAAACAGGTATGGAATAATCAAGTATGCATGTTTTTGTATATCTTGTATGTGTCACATCTGGGTTTTTTCCTTGGTTGACCAAGGAAAAGACTGAGTGTGACTCAAGCAAATTTACTGCAGTGTGCTGCAAATTGTTTGAAGTGGAAGTGCATCCTTCCTTGCTTCCTTATTGCTTCCTTCCTTCCCTTCTTCCTTCCTTCCTTGCTCCTTTCTTGCTCCTTCCTTCCATTCCATTTCTTGCTTGCTCCTTCCTTCCATTCTTTCTTCCTTCCTTCCTTGCTCCTTTCTTGCTCCTTCCTTCCTTGCTCCTTTCTTCCATTCCTTCTTTCCTTCCTTCACAAGTCAGAACATTGTAGATCTAAATCTGTATCTTGCAGGTAGTGGCAAAACATTTACAATGGAGGGAAATCACAGCGACTTTGAACAACGTGGTATGATTCCTAGATCAATGGAGCTTGTCTTTGAGACTTCAAACGAGCTGAGTGACAAAGGCTGGAGAGTAAGTAGTTAATAAAATTCCAGTGGTTGATATTTTGAACCCAACGATATTGATGTCCCACTATATCTGTTCAATAGTCTCCAGTAGTAGGCATTCTTGTCTATTCTTGTGGCAAGAGTGTAAAGTCTGGAGGCAGAGAAAATGAATGTTCTTACCCTTGAGTAGACTCCTATGTCTGCTTGAGAAATATACATTCATACATTACTAATATATACATTGGACCAATGATAAACCAACAAAGATGATGATGATAATAGATAATGATTTTTGAAACTGTTGTCTTCATAAATGATGACAAGACAATGTTAATTAATGCTGGTGATAAAGATGACGATGATGAGAATGTTTATGATGGTAATTAATAATAATAAATTATAATAACTAGACGCCATCTGGGCGATCACTCGGGCTTCAAATGAGACATGATGTCAAATGTTCCTAGGAACGCCTGGGAACTTACCCTCCAATTTGAGGTCCAAGACGACGACGAAAAAATGAACTGTTTGCATATTTAGACTCGGGCTTTACTGTACACAGAAGCCCAAGTAATAATAACATTATTTATAAGCGCACAAAATCTAAAATTCTAAGGCACTAAATACAAAAAGAGAAATATATAGCGGATAAAACAATGATGATAATGATAGTGAAATAACTTGTGTTCTTCTCCCTTCTCCGCAGTACAAAATGGAAGCCAGTTTCCTGGAAATCTATAACGAGAACATACGCGACCTGCTAGGTTCTGACGATTCATTAAAGTATGAAATAAAGATGGTTAACAATGGTAAAACAAATGTCGAAAGCACTGAAGTAATGGTCACCAACCTCAAAACTGTTCAAGTGACAAACCAACAACAAGTAAGTAAAAAGATGGAGCATTTGTTCCCGTTGCTGCAGTCAATGGACTTGATGTCGTATTTGTTTTTTTTATCGGGGAAGCACTTAAACTGGTGTTGGTTAGGGATAGTTACCTGAGGTTTCCCCTGGGGAAAAAATTGTGACGTGAGCATAAGGCTTCGCGATCATGGCACACTTTGCAACCAGTTATGCAAAGAACCTGTGAGTGTTGAAATCATTGCCTCTACAAGTCGCGTATTTAAGTCGGAATTTGTTTGTTGTTGCTACAATTGTCCTTGTGTGTTTGTTTTACTGCATGTCTATTTGTTAGGTTTTATGAATGTGTTCTTTTGCTTGCCACATAATTGAAATGCATGATAGAATTTCACTTATTTTTTTAGGTTTCCTCGCTACTGAAAACTGCGGCTCAAAACAGAGCAGTTGGAGCAACCAAGTGTAATGAGCGTTCGAGTAGAAGTCATAGTGTTTTCATTCTTAAACTTAGCGGTGAAAACAGTCTTACAGATGAAAAATGCCAAGGTATAATGTCATGTTGTTGTTGGATGTTTGTTTCATGTTTTCTTTCTCTTGTCAAGCATTAGGGATTTCCGATTCCCTGTTTCCATTTATTTTTAAAACATTTGACATGTTGATTGTGTTGGATTAACTTGTGGATCAAACCTCACAGAAGAACCACAATGGCGAGTGATGGTTGTAAATACAATTGTATTTGTACTGAGTGTGTTTAATTTGAGCGAATGAAAACGGGAGTGTAGTGGGATGAGTGAGATGGGGAGCTATAATGGTTGTAAATATTGAGTGTGTGGTGGGAGCCTCACCAAAGAACCCAGATTGGCTCGAACATTACAGGGAAGCTTGAAAGGTTGTTAAAATAAATGTTGTATTCATTTACAGGAACGTTGAACCTCATTGATTTAGCTGGCTCAGAAAGACTTAACCAGTCGTGTGCTGAGGGTAAACGCCTCAAGGAGACCAAGAGTATCAACTCTAGCCTGAGCAACCTTTCCAATGTCATAATGGCTTTGGCCAATAAGGTATGCATGTACATATTGATTGTATTGTGTGATCCTTTCTTCCTTCTTTCATTCCTTCCTTCTTTCGTTCCATCCTTCTTTCCTACCTTCTTGTCTTCATTCTTGTCCTCCTTCTTTCTTTCTTGCCTTCCTTCCTTCCTTCCTTCCTTCCTTCCTTCCTTCCTTCCTTCCTTCCTTCCTTCCTTCCTTCCTTCCTTCCTTCCTTCCTTCCTTCCTTCCTTCCTTCCTTCCTTCCTTCCTTACTTCCTTCCTTCCTTGCTTCCTTCCTTCCTTCCTTCTTGTCTTTCTTCTTGTCTTCCTTCATTCTTGTCCTCCTTCATTCTTGTCCTCCTTCCTTATTTCCTTCCTTCCTTCTTGTCTTCCTTCCTTCCCTCCTTCCTTTGGTCCTTATTTCCTTCCTTCCTTTAAAACCTCCATACCATGAACGAATCGCTCATGCGTCTTTTGATGGATCATTTGTTTTTCTTACAGGAGTCCTACATCCCATATCGCAATAGTAAACTCACATATTTACTTAAGAACTCACTAGGAGGAAACAGCAAAAGGTACAATAATGCTACAATTTCAAAAGATGTTTGTTAAGACCATGTTTACATTAATAACATTTGCATTCATCCGCCTTATAATAAATTATTATATTTATATAAATATATATAATATTTAAATTATTTATTAATATATTTATTTACAGTGCCTTTCATAATTACCCATCAAATCAAATGATTATTTACTTTTTATCTTCAGCTTGATGTTTGTGAATGTCTCGCCAAGAGACGACTCCTTCCAAGAAACTCTCTGCTCACTTCGATTTGCAACAAAGGTAAGCTGTACTGATTTGTTTATTCAGGCCTCTTGCAGCAGCTAGTTGATGTTGCTGAATTACAGGCTGGGTCAGCACTATACTTACATAATATAAATAATAAATAAATAACTTGATATAAGTTACAATTAAATAATTATTTATATTACAATATATTATATGCATATCTGTGTGTGACAAAAATTTGACAGCATGTCTATTCTCTATTGCAGGTCAATCAGTGCAATATTGGTACAGCACAGAAGAAAGTTGTCAAATAGATGACAATTTAAAGATGTCTCAGTTGTAAATAGTAGCAATCATTTTAAAGATTTTAATTAAGTTATATTATGTAAAATATATAAACCAGTATCAAAAATGCTGTCCAAGATGATCATCTTTTAACTGTAGAGCATCTAAACATGAATAATCTATAGGTACTGTACTTGCCAAGAAGTTGGAGGTTATTGTTGAAATGTGGTTATGCACCTTTAAACACGCATAATCAGGATCCATGCTTTCAACCACTGTACATTCTTGTCAAGAACATGGAGATTATTGTTGAAATATAATAATGCACCCTTATTCAGGGATAATTGGAAGTGGTTGTTATATTTCTTGTCTAAGCATTTTACTCAGTAATGGCACAGTTTTAAAACTCAAATTGCACGTAGCATGATTGTTAAAAAAGTATTTATTAGAACGCAAACACTATTTCCGTGAAATAAAATCAACTAAATAGCCTTTAATATTGAAGGGCTTTTATAGGCCCTTTTAATAAGTCCCGAAGTGTTGTGTTTTCCGCGCTTGACGTCAAATTTATTATTTTCAATTCCTTTCATATTATACAGATTTCAAAAGAATAAATTTGACGTCAAGCGCGGAAAACACAACACTTGGGACTTATTAAAAGGGTCTATATTCCAAAGAAAAGTATGTTGTTTCGAGATATTGTTTCCTTTGTATTTGATGTTTCTGGTTTTAGTGTTTGCGCTCTAATAAAATACAGAAATATTAGAGTTACTGTAGTAACATTAAATCAAAAATGTAAAAATACAGATTTACAGTTCTATAATTAACTGCAGATAAATTAAAAAATGTATCTGCGTAATTATTCTTCAAGTGTTGATTTCTGTTTGAACGCCCGGGGAAGGGTGTTATATTAGGGGAAAAAGTATCTTGTACACTCTTGGGGTTTTCAAAAACATTTGAAAGATAGCGAAAGTATTTTTAAAAGGGCGCGGCACCAACGATTTTTATCCCGTGGAAAATACCTCGCAAAAATGTAAAAGCGAAGAGTCCCACATTTGCGTTCAACTTCACAACCCCATAACAATCGTCAAACATTTCCCGCGTTGGAAAGTCGCGAACCGTTCAAGACAAATTCGTAAAAAAAATAGCCTACGTTGCATCCGGAATTTTCAACAGTCGTAGTTTTGGGCTTTCTGTGGTTTAATCGGCTGTGTAAGCCTGGGCACTACTCCCATAATGCTCCACGACCGAACTCCTTCCATACCACGAGTCGGCGCCATCTTGAACAAAAGTTCAATGGAGTCGCCTTTTCGTTAACTCTTTTCAACAAGAAAAACTCAACATTTATCAAAGTAATTGCTGTCAAAACCATGACTCAATACCTTCCTTCAAATTTGTTAGCTTTATTCGCGCCCAGGGATCCTCTACCATATCTTCCACCGGTCGATAAACCCACTTGGTTGAGGAAGAAACCATGGCTGTACAATGGCGTCGCTCCTTACTTGCATGTCTTTGAGGTGAGGTTTTAGCTTTTTGTAGAATTGAATTGCTTCCTTACATACCCTAGAAACTAGAGGGTTTCTTGATCTAGTATTCGTATTTATCATTTGTACGTCTGTGTTCGTTATTCTCTTGAGAATTCTAGTTGCATCACAAACCGTCAAATATTAATTTACAAACGCTATAAAAGCAAGTAGAAAATAACCTCTGGTACCCAGGGTATTCCTTACATTGAGTGGCATTTTTGTAAGTGCTTTACACTTAGATAGTTAATATGATTATATTAAAGAAGGACACAGTGTCAGAAAGTGTACACTCACTTTACTTGATTGGATCAACGATTTTTATACGTTGGTAATTTTACTTTTGGTAATTGGTATTTTTCCCGAAAATAGAATTTTGTTTCTTCAGAATGAGGACACAAAACTGTGTGAGTTGTTATCTTGCTTAAAAATGTTGACTACACTAGCTAAGAGTAATTACTTGAACCAGTCCACAGGGTTTTAAATTGTACTCTGTGAACAGAGCCACCTCTCTCCTCCACTGAAAAGCGAGAGAAAAATGGATCTACCGACTCCCGTAACTATCTGGGGTCGGCAGAGCCTTTTCTCTCACTTTTTCGGCAGTGGAGAAAAGTGGCTCTGTTCGCAGAGTACAGGGTAATAAGTTGTATTCAACTTTTCCCCCCTTTTCTATCTGTCTGTTTATTTTTGTTTGTTTGTTTGAAAGTTGTAATTCAATAAACTACATGTTTTTGTATTGTTATTATGCTGATGCCAGTGCTGTCTTGTAGGACCCAAAAGATACTCCACCTCCAACAAGAGCTGAAACTAGAGAAGAGAAAATAGAAAGAAAGGTAATCCTACCTTGTTTTTCGCTTAGAACAGACTTGAAGAAGTTTTTTTATAAGCAAATTGTTATTACTATTCAGATGACTATAGAAGTTATCATTACTGTCACAACCATTATCATCATCATCATTTTTTCACCACCATTATCATCATCATCACCATCATCAATTTTTCACCACCATTATCATCATCATCATCATCATTTTTTCACCACCATTATCATCATCATCATCATCATCAATTTTTCACCACCATTATCATCATCATCATCATCATCATTTTTTCACCACCATTATCATCATCATCATCATCATCATCAATTTTTCACCACCATTATCATCATCATCATCATCATTTTTTCACCACCATTATCATCATCATCATCATCATCATCAATTTTTCACCACCATTATCATCATCATCATCATCATTTTTTCACCACCATTATCATCATCATCATCATCATCATCATCAATTTTTCACCACCATTATCATCATCATCATCATCATTTTTTCACCACCATTATCATCATCATCATCATCATCAATTTTTCACCACCATTATCATCATCATCATCATCATCATCATTTTTTCACCACCATTATCATCATCATCATCATCATCAATTTTTCACCACCATTATCATCATCATCATCATCATCATTTTTTCACCACCATTATCATCATCATCATTTTTTCACCACCATTATCATCATCATCATTATCATTTTTTCACCACCATTATCATCATCATCATTATCATTTTTTCACCACCATTATCATCATCATCATCATCATTTTTTCACCACCATTATCATCATCATCATTATCATTTTTTCATCACCATTATCATCATCATCATTATCATTTTTTCACCACCATTATCATCATCATCATTTTTTCACCACCATTATCATCATCATCATTATCATTTTTTCACCACCATTATCATCATCATCATTATCATTTTTTCACCACCATTATCATCATCATCATCATCATTTTTGCCCATATCACTGGTATCATCATTATTATTATTTTCAACATTATTATCGTCACCATCATTGTTGTTCATGATTTATATTTTATTCATCAGAAAAGAGAAAAGGATGAGAGAATAACAAGAATTCTTGAAGAAAAACTAACAGAATGTAAGTAATATATATACAATATCATTGGCCATACCATATGTAATATATGATTTGAGTGGTCATTCTGTATGGGGAGTTCAAACAGGAGATAGACAGTTCAAGTCTGCCCACTGACTCTGATTTTTTCTGTGTTTCTTGTAACACTTGAGTACTTGCTAATATCTTTCTAAGTATCATACTGTCTTGTTCTATTAAATTGAGCATCTAGCTAGCAGTCAAGAAATTGATGGTTCCATTCAACCTGGAGGACTCAGAATTTTCAATAAGTTTTGTTAATACTTGTCATCATTTCCATCAATAAACTAATTGAATTCTTGGTTGTGTGTTTTTAGACAACCCTTCAACTGATCCAAATGCTGAAGGTGATTCTTTCAAGACTCTCTTTGTTGGAAGAATTGTAAGTAGACTTGGGAAATACTCTCTCCCTCCTTTTGCATATACTACCAAAATTACTCAACTGTTAGCACCGCCAAAAAAACGCTCAATCGCGTTTTGAATTCCGGTTAACTCACATGACCATTTGAGGCGCTCCAAATGGTCATGTGACATTAAAATAACGGTATTTTAACGGTATTTTACGGTATTTTGATGTCACCTGACCATTTGGAGCGCCCCAAATGGTCACATGAGTTAACCGAAATTCAAAACATGATTGATCGTTTTTTTGGCGGTGCTAACAGTTGAGTAATTTTGGTAGTAATCGTCACTGTTTTCATCATTGACATCACTATTATCATTATTATTGTCATTACTATTATTATCATCATCACTATTATAATCATCATCATCATTATTATCGTTACTATTAACATCATCATGATCATCATGACTAATATTATCATCATCATGATAATCATCATAACCATTATCATCATAACCATTGGCACCATAATTACCATCATGTATATTTTATCATAATTGTGAATATTATTATCATCAAAGCAATGATCATCAAAATGACCATTTTCTTCATCATCATCATATCATCGTGAGATGACCAAAAACATTTTACATCAGATTTAAGACCAATGTTTGTTTGATTTTCAGAATTATGATACTTCTGAGTCCAAACTTAGAAGAGAGATGGAAATCTATGGACCTATAAATATTGTAAGTCTTCTAATATTGTAATGATTAAATATTGTAAAGTTTTAATACACCTTTTGATTGTTTGCCCATTGTATTTAATGTTAAAATCACCCATTATTTAATGAGAAGCCATGCTTTTTTTATGATACAAATATCAAACTGAATACCCCATAAAAATTCCTTCTACATGTAGTCTTTACAGTGCGACTACTGAAACCAGGGCCACCCAGACAAATTTCAAAATATGTATATATTTTTAGATCAAACAAAAAATTGTATAGAGTTCTCACAGGCTAAGATGTTTCTTATTCAATCTTGATCTATTCCGTTCACATATAATGAATCACATACATGTATACTGAAAATTATTAGCATTTTAAGCAAAAAAATATCTGTAGAGATTCTATTGTTCATATTCTTGATTGTGATTGGATAATTATGTTTTGGTGGCCCTGGTTTCAGTAGTCACACTGTAAATGGCTTGTCAAACTCCAATCTTCCAAGATATATCTCAAAAATATCAATTTTATAGAAAATCCAATTTCTTGTAACTAAAGTCAATCTATATTATCTATATTATGGCATTTTTGCTCGTTTGCTTATATTCATAATTGCATAGTACAAGTATTATATGATATTTATTTTATTTTTAATTCTGTTTGCAGATCAATATGGTAATTGACAGAAAATCTTCCAAACCAAAAGGATACGCCTTCATAGAGTACGAACACGAAAGAGACATGCATGGTAAGAGATCATTTATTATAAAATAATAACCTTTTCTATTATATGATAATTTCTATACAATTGTATATCAATAGGGTGGGTAAAGTATTTTAAATAGATTTTTGTGTAATTTGTATTTTTTATATTTGGTAAATTTTGATATACGTTTTGATACAAGCGTTTTCCTCTTTTTTGTTTTTGAAAAAGTAAGAATATATTTTTTGTAAGTAAACTAGTATTTTGGGAATTTTTAAACCCATTTTGTTTTCAAATATCTGTAAACAACGGTGGGTTTTACATGGAACGTAGTTGTTCTTGAGTAGCAGTAAGCAATCTCAAAATCTCCTTTTTCTCAAATCAAATTAGTTCAAATCTATTTTTACTGCATTCCAATACAACAATTGTATCAAAAAGTTGTGTGTATTGATGTTTATCGATTGAAGAATTTAATATTGCTCAAAGGGTTTTATTTGTACAGAAAAAATTAACTTAGAGCCATTTTCACATAAAATACTAATTAACTTGTAGATAAATTTTAAGTAAAATAATGTAGTCTATATATTTTTAATTATATTGAATATATTCTCAATTCTGACGATGTGTAGTACGCGGCACTTCAAAAATGGTAAGACTAAATAAGATGAATAAAAGTGGTAAGACTAGGTAAAAAAACTACACATGAACAACTTGGTAAGAGAGGTTTTACTTTAAAATGATGTTTTTTTCAACCAGTTTTTTTGCCATAATTCACATTTATTTCCATCGAATCTTGCAGTGTTTTTACTGTTAAGTACTGTTTGGATTCTATTGTTCTATGCCCACATGGTTTCGCTAAGCATCATGGTCTATGGTGGGTATAGGTGGGTATTAACCCAGGTAAAAGTGTAAGTGAGAAATTGAAAAGATAGAAATAAAAAATGAAAAAAAAATGGAAAAAAAACAAAGTGTGAAATTGATAATCAGAATTTGAAAAATGAGGAAGTAATAAATGGAAATTAAAAAATGAAGTGGGAACTGAAAATGAGAAATTAAAACAATGGAAAGTGGAAATGAAAAAAATGAAATTTAAGACTAGATAAGGATATGAAAAAATGGAAAGTACAAAAGAAAATAATAAAATCAAGAAATATTTCTACTTAGATACATTGAAGTTGAATCAAAAGGAAAAAAAGTATTAAAAATGAAAATCTGGTAAAATAAATGTAAAGCAAAAATGAGAAATGAAAGATAAAAAAGTGACAAAGAAAAAATGTTTTTATTTTATATTCGTATGTGCAGTTGTACCTGCTTGTAAAGAAGAAAATCCTATTTTCCTTAATGTTTAAATTATTTTAATAATGTTTGTTTTTCTAAGAAGGTAGTTCAATGTCAATAGTTTTTTTGCAAATAAATCTATAAAAAAAATTAAATAAATCAGATTTGTTGTGTTTTCGAAACTCAAATTTTCACAAAACCAAAAAAAGTATACTATATACGGTATTAAGAGAACAATTTTAGTTTTTGATTTTTTATTAGAACAATTATTAAACTTAGTTTACTAATCTCAGGTAAGCATGCCAAATAGAACCAACTCATTTCTTTTTGATAAACTTATTCCATCTTTGGTTGATTGAAGATAGATAGATTCTTTATTTACTTAAAACTTGCAGGCAATTGGTTGAATTATGATAAGATTTACAATAAAAATGTGTACGTTCAGTCTAAGCCCTTCCTCCAAACGTATTAGTTGATCAGAAAATTCCAAAATCAAATATTTTTAACATTGCTTGTGGCAATGCAATGGTTTGTACTGTCAACTAGTAACTTCTCAGGGTTTTTTTACTCCATGTGTTTGTTCTATTTGGTAGTGACTCTGATTACAATGGTAATAGTTATCAGTAGTCAAAGAGATAGTGACTCTGATTACAATGGTAATAGTTATCAGTAGTCAAATGGGTCAAGAACAGACACTGTGGTTGACTATAATGTACTTCACTCTTATCGAGGTGTGAGTATACTTACGCTTCTAGCGCATACAGAAATATCTTTAGTCTCTAGTTTTACAATAACCATAATGCCATTTGTTTTTTTGGACGGTAGGTAGATGTTGTAATTCAAATCTAACAAATTTTAATTAAAGTGGAACCCTGCCAACCTGGCCACTGAAGGGACAGCCCAAAGTGGCCGTATTAACAGGGTGGCCGTATTAAGCGGGTAAATTTTATAGAAAATGTATGGGCATGCATTTCGTCAGGACCTAAAACATTGTCCGCAATAACAGGGTGGCCATATTAAGTGGGTGGCCGTTAGGTGGAGTTCCACTGTACAATATCTACGCCTCAAAAACAGGAGGCATTATTGTTATGTCAAAGTAGAGAATTTATCCTATAGAGCTATTTTAAAGACCCATGATCAACTACCAGCATGCAACAGGAAAAAGCATGAATCTCACATAGAGAATGGTACTCAAATCCAAATTAACCATGCAAAGCCTTCTGGTAAGAGATCATAGGTCTTTAATATAAGTTTCAGCTTTCTATGGTTCAGAAAACTTCATCCCTAAAAAAAGCTGCTCTAAACATTTTTCCTTTTCATCAACGGTTATCCTTTTGTGATTTTATATTTTATTCTTGATACCTCTGTATGCTGACATTGCTAAAATGATTTTAGAATATCATGTACTTATCATATTATACTGTTGTGTTATCTGAAGACTGATTCAAATTTTGTGAGTTCATTATACATTGTTTAATCATGCTTTAATAGTGCTAAATTACACACACTAGTATTTGAGAAGTAGATACTGGAAGGTGGGGAAGGCCATCCCAGACATTGTATATAAATTGTTTTACAGTGCGACTACTCGAACCAAGGCCACCCAAACAAATCTTTCACAAATCATCCAATCACGTTCAAGTATCTAAACAATAGAATTACGGGAAATTTATGATTCAGTAAATTTTACTGTCGAAATACAATATCAAAGTGTCAACAAAAAAACAACAGAATTATCTTGTATAGGATTGAATAATTTGTGAAAAATTTGTTTGGGTGGCCTTGGTTTGAGTAGTCGCACTGTAAATGTTTACAAATTACAAACTTTGACAAACGAAAGCAAATTGAACAAAACAACTACCAGTCAAGGTGATGGTTTTCTTTTGTCAAGACCACCTGCCATTTCTTGTGTTCAATTCACTCTCCTGGGAATGGTTGCAATCAACCTATAGAAACAACGAAATACTACTAAATAAAGCTTACAAGGAATACAATAGGTTTCCAGGACACGCAGAATGAGCAAAAAAACTCCAAGTTAAACAATGAACAAAGCTAATCAAGAATACAATAGGTTTCCAGATCACTGAGAAGAACCCCAAATACGTTTTTAAATACCTATTATCTCATGTTGATCTATTATCAATGATGATGATGTTTTAATGTTTACAGCGGCCTATAAGCATGCTGATGGAAAGAAGATTGATGGTAGGAGGGTTGTTGTAGACGTGGAGAGAGGCAGAACTGTCAAGACATGGAGACCAAGAAGACTAGGTATGGATATTAATACCACCTATTTGTATGATGGTGATGGTAATGGTGATGATGATAATAATGATGTTAGTATTTTATCGGGGAACCTACTCGCAAAGGCGATTTTCAGTAAGGCCCTAAAATACCACCTATTTGTATGATGATGATGTTGATAGTGATGATGATGATTGTGATGATGATGATGATGGTTGTGGTGATGATTGTTATGATGATGATTGTTATGATGATTGTTATGATGATGATTGTTATCATGATGATGATGGTGGGTGGTAGTGACTGATGATATTGCTGATGATGGTGATATTGATGATGATGATTGTGATGATGGTTGTGGTGATGATTGTGATGATGGTTGTGGTGATGGTGATGATAATTATGACAATGGTGATGATGATGATAATATTGAATAATGATATTGGTGATCTTGAGGATGTCAATGATTAGTGGTTGTATTGAATTTGATGCATGGGGTGTTGGTCATGGTGATAAAGATGATGGCAATGATATTAGACTAGAGATTGTCCTCCTATCAAAGACATTTTTGTCTGTTCTGGCAAACGTGTAACATCTGGAGGCAGAGAAAATGAATGTTCTTACCCTTGAGTAGACTTGTATGTCTGCTTGAGAAATATACATTCAAACATTACCACATTGGACCAATGATGATGGTTGATGATGATGGTTTATGATGATGGTTTATGATGATATTAATATGTAATCAAATTTTGGATGATATAGTTGGCTAATAGTCCTTTTTACTGTTCAGTGACCAGGAATGATAGTTCCAAGTGACCTTGCATCCTTGTTTTGACTTCTCTTTTTTCCTTGTAGCTTTAAATACCTTTACCCTGAGGATTCTTGAACCTTGAACACTTGACTTTTTTCATGTTATTATTTTCTGAACCTTCTACACCTTCAAAAACTCTAAAAATGAAGCATTCAGTCCAAATACACTGAGTGTTCATAATAAATCTTATATTTCCAATCTATTCACTCAAAGGATGGGTCAAAAAAAGTAACACAAAACTCAAAGTGTTCGTGGTTCGAGTGGCCTCACTGTTTATAGCTACAGAATGGAGCAATGATGGAGAGGGGGGATAACATGGTTTTTATAATTAATATTATGATTGTCTTTATCAGGGGGTGGTCTTGGTGGTACTCGTATTGGTGGACCAGATCAAAATGTGAAACACTCTGGCCGTGTGGACAGCACAGAGAAATACAATGATGATACAAGGTATTCCTTTAACCATCTAGTGTTTATTTATTTATTTATTTTTTATTGATTGAATGATTTGATAGGTAATAGAATAAAAATGTTACCAAATTTCATTCTATTACCTATCGTTTATATCAAACACCGATGCAGCCTATACTAGTTTACTCGCTAGTTTCTATTTCTATTTTTTTACGGTGTTACAAATGTTATTACATTACCTATCGTTTATACCAAACACCAACGCAGCCTATACTAGTTTACTCGCTAGTTTCTATTTCTATTTTTTACGGTGTTACAAATTTCATTCTATTACCTATCGTTTATATCAAACACCGAAGCAGCCTATACTAGTTTACTCGCTAGTTTCTATTTCCACACTCTTCCCGACGCAGCCTATACTAGTTTACTCGCCAGTTTCTATTTATTTATTTATTTTGTTTATATATTTAGTTGACAGCTTTCATAGAGTGAAGTCATTTAACCCGTGAAATAGATATTAGACTAATACACCTTAGCAGTCTCTAATTCCATTGTTTTCTTTTGTGTCTATTTGACTATTACACCTTGATTATTTAATTTTGTTTCACGGGTTAAATGTCTTAACTCTAATAAACATGTTGTTCAATAGGTGTTTCTCCCTCTCTAATTAAGCTAATTATTATCATTACTTATTTGCATTTTTTTTTTTTTTCAGGGATCATGGAGGAGAAAGAGATCGTGTTGATCGTGATCGGGGTGATCGTGGTGATCGGGTTGATCGTGGTGACCGTGGTCGTGAAAGACCTGATCGTGAGAGGAAAGACCGTGATCGTGGTGACCGTGACAGAGGAGATCGTGGTGACCGTGACAGGGATCGTGATAGAAAAGAGCGTGACCGTTTCAAGGAACGTGAAAGAGGAGATCGTGACAGAGGAGATCGTGAAAGACGGCTGAAACGTAGTCGGTCACGCGATAAGGAGCGTGACAGGTATGTCTAAACATCGCCTTTAATACTCATATTTTTTATCATCATCATCCTCATTATTCACAGTGCAACTTTTTTAAACCAACAATTATCCAATTACGATAGGTAATATGAACGAGAGAATCTTTAGAATCTTTTACTGCGGTTTTCGGCTTTCTGCGAACTCAGACATTCCCACGGCTTGTTGTGAAATACGTTTTTAGCTGCCGTCAATCAAAACTAATTAGTCGGTACCTTTTAAATCCTTGATTGACGGCAGCTAAAAACGTATTTTACAACTAGCCGTTGGAATGTCTGAGTTCGCAGAGAGTCGAAAACCGCAGTAAAATTTCCATATGTGAATGCATGAGATACATCAAGATTGAATACGAAATAATTGTTGTAGACTCCACGTTTTTCATTTGATCTCGATGCATTTTAATATGTTTTGGGGCTGCCTCGTTTGTTGTAGCCCCACTATAACTCAAGCACTATCCTTATCTTAAACAGTGGACCACTGTCATTTCCATCATATCATCATCAATATAACCACAGTCCTTACAGTGCGAATCGAAAAACCCGGGGGCACCCAGAAATGTTTTAGAAATCGTTTATTGTTCGTTGAACAACTCATAAACAACTCTAAATACAAGAAGTTTATCATACTACACATCAGTCAAACTTCTTGCGGTGATATAGTTGTTTCTGAGTTGTTCAATGAATAATAAACGATTTCTAAAATATTTGTGGGTGCCCACAGTTTTTTGATTCGCACTGTAATTTGTTTATATCGACTATGATCATGGCAATCGTGATATTGTTATAACATTGTTTTTTTTTTACATTCATAGGGATCGTGGGGAGCGTGGCGAGCGTGACAGAGATAGACGGCGTGACCGTGACCGCGGTGATCGTGACAGGGATCGTGACCGAAGAGACCGTGATCGTGACCGTGATAGAGATGGTTTCCGTGACAGAGAAGAGCGTGACGATCGTGACAACAACCGTGACAGGGAGGATCTTGACAGCAACCGTGACAGGGAGGAGCGTGACAGCAACCGTGACAGGGAGGAGCGTGACAGCAACCGTGACAGGGAGGAGCGTGACAGCAACCGTGACAGGGAGGAGCGTGACAGCAACCGTGACAGAGAGGAACGTGACAGCAACCGTGACAGAGAGGAGCGTGACAGCAACCGTGACAGAGAGGAGCGTGACAGCAACCGTGATTATGACCGTGAATCAGATCGAGGCAAGGAGGAACCAGGGGAGTACGGCGAGTACCCTAACAATAACTCCCTACGTAACGGCGAGGAGTTGGAAATGGTGGACTAGGAACCAGTCACATGGTGACACTTAAAAATCTTCAACTGCCAAATATGGACATTTCTAAAAGTCACCTAGGGTTCTGTTGTAAATGCGTAAATATCGAGCTGTACTTGGAACTAGTGAAAACATTTTGAGGTGTAGAGTAAATAAGATCCTCGGTCTTTCGGTAATACTCCGTAAACTCATCGACAATTCTCCGATGCGTTCCGAAAGGCTGTCGTTGCGCCCGATAACCATCCAATAATATTCCGAAATGATATGTAGAGATTCTAAATCCATTTTTTGCTCAAAAGCATGAGTATTGTTAGTGGAGTTTTAGCAATTTTTTTATTGATAACAAACGCTAAATTTGTGTCGAAAACTACCTTTTTATCTTCCTCTTTTTTTCCTTTCCTTTTGACGGAAAGTACAAATACATCAATGGCTGTTCTCGTAACTAGCCACATACATTTTTGTTGGTCTTTGTTAATAAACATTTAACACTGCATAACATTTAATTTTGAGTGTTGTTCTTTTATTTGTTTTTCTATTATTTGTTTATTTGTGTGTTTACTGTCATTGGCAGGGGATTGGGGAGGGGGGGAGGAGCGGTATTCATTTAGTTTTGTTCTCGCTGTTCTGTTGCAGTGATGTCCACAAGTTTGAACAAAATAGAGCAATTAGACAATACATATTTATGGAAACTAGCGAGTAAACTAGTATAGGCTGCGTCTGAGGTCAATCGATAACCGTTCCGAAAATTTCCGTACTTAATGTGTCTGCTTTTGGTTTGATATAAACGATAGGTAATATAATGAAATTTGTAACGCCGTAAAAAATGTTGACTTAACTTTAGCTCGAAATGTGAGTAAAGTTAAGTGAACATTTTTTACGGTGTTACAAATTTCATTATATTACCTATCAATACATATTTAGTTTTGTTCTCGCTGTTCTGTTGCAGTAATGCCCTCAAGTTTGAACAAAATGTAATACGAAAAATACGTATTTAGTTCTCACTTTTCTTCTCCTGTGATACTAGTTTGTACGAAATAGACAATACATAGTTTGTTTGTATTTAATACCAACCCCCCTTTTTGACACGCCTTTTTTTATTCATAACTAAAACAATTTCCCTAGACTACGAGCAGTCGCTCTTTTCCCTCTAGAATCAGTGATTGAAAAAACGAGTGTTGCGGGATTCCTGTGGAACGCGCCTTCTCACCTGATCTATTTCCGTTTTTTTATCACTGATTCTGGAGAGGGACTGCTTGTAGTCTACAATTTCCCAATGAAGACAAACAACATATAAAGTAATATTTTTTTCATATTTAATTTGAGAATAAATAACTACCGGCCCTACAGTTTATTAATGGCAAGCACTTTCTTTCTACGTCGCTGGGAAGCTTACTATTTATTAGTATTTTTGATAGTAAGAAAATTGGTGTGCAATCTTCGGTGAAAATCGTAACTCCGAGGTCAATCGATAATCGTTCGGAAAATTTCCGTACGGCGACAAGCTTAATATTTATCAGTATTTTTGGTAGTAAGAAAATTGCTGTGCAATCTTCGGTGATAATCGTAACCGTTCGGAAAATTTCCGTACCGTAATGTGGCCGCTTTTAGTCGGGATTTATTGAATATCTCTCCCGCTTTCTGATCGGCTTGGAGTTTAATGATTGTCAACGTAAAAAGCACGCGAAACTTGCGAGCGTTTTTGAACAAGCCAATACCTCGCAAAGTGACCCGCCCTTAAACGTCCTTCAAATATAGGACCTTCAACATACGGGAATTCCAAAGAATTTGCCGCGGCGGGGAAGCCTGTCGGTAATGTGAAAAATGACCAATAGTCTTTTTCACAGCTGCGCTCAGTGACCACGAATGATAGTTCCAGTTGCTGCACATGATAAATTATAGTTTTGCTATGCGCAGCAACTGGAACCTCGACTTGGAACTATCATTCGTGGTCACTGAACGGAACTGTGAAAAGGTCTATTAAATTGCTGTGTCATTTCCGTTGTCGACATGGATCAGATCTTGGTGATGATATTCACCTTCGAACACCCTATATGGTAACAGCTTTAACTCTTGATTTGTCACACCCTATTATTAGATATTTCGGATCTAATGTTTCCCTTCCCCTGTGTTTTTTTTTTTCTTCATGTAAACTCTGCAAAAATTGTCACTCCCTCTTAGTGACCAGTAGACCTCTTTACCTCCGTATGCAAATTGCCCATTTCAGACCACGTGACATTCCCATGAGAATTGTTCTTTTAAGCCTGGTTCAAACGAGCGTCATAATCATGAAAACAAAAGATTCATTATCCCCTGGGGAATTAGAAAACAAAGACCAAAGTGTTTCCTTTTCTAATTTCTTTGGTTTTGCTTATGATTATGATTATGACGCAGTGTGAACCTGGCTTTAGGATGAACGTGTTATAAAGCCCGGGGAGGGGGACTCCCTTCAAAAATGGATAGGGGTGCTCGACGGACGGTTTTGAAAATGACCCTAAAAGGTACGCATAAATAACTCAGATACTGATTTCTGACCCTAAAAGGTACGGTCGACCGGACCACATTTAAAAATTTTTCAATATGTATAATCTTAAGTTCGAAAACTGACCCTAATTAAAAGGTACGGTGCCAGTTCGAGACCCTAAAAGGTACGCGAGGGTCTTATTTTCGACCCTAAAAGGTCCGTCGAGCACCCCTATCCACTATCCATTTTCTAAGGGATCCCCCCCCCCCCCCCCCCCCGGGTTATAAAGTTGACATGTGAAAGAATTAACTCCCAATGGTTGCATCACGTGATCTGAACTGGGTAAACAAACAAGGGAGGTGAAGAGGTCTGTTCGGCCTGGTATGGTCGTTTCAATAAATGGACCTTTTCACGGTTCTCGTCCACAACCGCCTTGATAGCGTGTAATATATTCTTTACAATCTTCTGAGGTTTATCTTAAAATTTATCTATCATTTAGTCTCTGATGTTGCCGTTGACGGCGAAAGCTCAGACTCTTAATAAAATACATTCATAGTAGCAAGGCCTCATTCGAACCAATCCTAGTAATATTCTTTACAATTTGACTACAGCTCGCGGTACTTTAAGAAATGCACGTATTATCAAACAATTGAAACACTTCAAAATTCCACGGGCTGTAGTCAAATTGTACAGAATAAATTACACGTTATCGAGGCTGACGTTATTCGATGCGAGCAGTGAAAAGGTCTATTATTACCATAGAAGCAAGCTTATGATAGCCTCCATTTGGGCTTCCTTTGTAATTAGCTGTAAGGAGACTAAGAACGAGGAAGAAAAACATTTTTCTCCCTATTCCCCCTTCCACTTTCCTACACAGGAAGCCCATGACAGTAATGACTGCGAAGAAGGCTAATTAACCATTTTCTTTATTTTTATGTTGAAGAGAAATGCATCCCTGCTTAATATATATTCATTGTTATTGTTTGAGTAAAAAGAGGTCAAAATAACCATAATATCCGTCTAGAACCACGATTTCAGACACTTCTCGAGACTCGTTCATTAACTATAATTTATTAAAGCGATTTTTTACAGTGCGAATAGTAAAACTGTGGGCACCTAGAAATATTTTAGAAATCGTTTATTGTTCGTTGAACAACTCACAAACAACTCTTACTACAAAAATTAAAAGTTTATCATACTACACATCAGTCAAACTTCTTGCGGTGATATAGTTGTTTCTGAGTTGTTTAACGGCACTAAACGATTTCTAAAATATTTCTAGGTGTTCACGGTTTTTTGATTCGCACTGTAATTGGCTGTATAAAAGAGAAATTCTGATTGGTTCAAATCTGTTCGAACAAGATATTAGTTAACACAATTCAACTCCTATAAGTGACTTTCTGATTTGCTCATGTATAAAAGAGAAATTCTGATTGGTTCAAATTATTAGTTAACACAATTCAACTCCTATAAGTGACTTTCTGATTTGCTCATGTATAAAAGAGAAATTCTGATTGGTTCAAATTATTAGTTAACACAATTCAACTCCTATAAGTGACTTTCTGATTTGCTCATGTATAAAAGAGAAATTCTGATTGGTTCAAATTATTAGTTAACACAATTCAACTCCTATAAGTGACCTTCTGATTGGCTCATGTATAAAAGAGAAATCCTGATTGGTTCAAATCTGTTCGAACACGATATTATTTAACATAATTCAACTTTTATAAGTGACTCTGATTGGCTGTATAAAAGAGAAATTCTGATTAGTTCAAATCTGTTTGAACTTCATTGGTTAACACAACTGATATAAATGACTTTCTGATTGGCTGTATATAAAAAGGAAATTCTGATTGGTTCAAATTTATTCAAACTCGGCTTACACAAATATTTGATATAAGCAATTTTATGATTGGTTATATAAAAGAGGTATTCTGATTGGCTTAAATGTGCCTATATAAAATGTTTTACGATATCTGATTGGTTAAAAAGTAACTGGACGCCCAATTGGCTGGGCATATGGTAGATTGACAAGTAAAAAGTGCTAATCCTATTGGTTAAAAAATAAGCGAATTATTTGACATATTTTATTTATTATTAACTGACCTATGTACAAAGTAGATAATATCTAGTACATTTTTCCTATTATTGATGAATATAAAACAAAATTTACTTACTACAACCTCCTCGGGAAACATTAAGTCATTTTCCGAGTCAAATTTTGAACAATCTTGGCAAACATTTTCCCCACCCCCTCTTCTGTAGATTAAATATTTGGTTACTTTGACGGTTTTTGTGGTTACTCTGACCTCTCTTTTATTTATAATTATCTTTGATTTGCAAATTTGTTCCAGCATAGTCTTCATAACCCATCGTACTATACAGGCGACAAATCAATGCCTATTCAATTGTCGATATGACAAAATGTAAAATACCCGGTTCGACATTGCCGTATAACGACCCTACGGAATTAGTTTAAAACACCTTGTTAGCTATTAGAAAATTTATTTCCCGTATATGCTACCCTACGACTTTTCTAAAATCCACTGTAGGATATTTCTTTTGTCGTATCTATAATCTCAGTGAATTATGAAAGTTCCGGTACCCAGCGAGAGATTTAATTTCACCGTATAGTAAACGATCAAACACCCGGTAAGCCAGTTATCAGCACCATATATACGATTGAACGGTGTCGGGGGTTTTGTAAAATACTGGCTCCGACATTAGTATTTGGAACTGATAAACTCGGGTTGTTATTGGACAAATACACGTTGAGTTAATATTAATGAAACAGTACCAACAAAAAACCCGTACCCTAACGGCATTTTTTTTTGTCGACCGGGTAAAGTGCGATGGGTTATAAGACGTGCTAGTATAGGACTTTTTTATATCTATCCGAGATTTGATTGATATGCCGTGTAGAAGGTATTTTAGTCCGAATCCAGATTCGTCCATTTCTGCCTGCAGTTTTTTTTTTGATAATTTTGATTAAGATTTAATATTTCTGTCGTAATTTGTTCCTTTTCATCATCATTATTATTATTATTATCATTACTATTATCATTACTATTATTATTGTTATCATTGATCCTGTAAGGGTTTCTTTTACTATCACTAATATAGATAATAAACTTAGAAAAAATTTGCCTTTTTCATGTCTGGCATGACGGAATAAATTACTTGCGTGACTGTCACGCAGTGAAGTCACGCACGACGTCACACAAAGTGGAGTTTTCTTCCTGTCCTACTAAATAACTTACAAAAAACGGCCTCTTCTTTGGTGTGACGTGAAATGGATAAATAATAATGTCACGCGTGGCGTCACGCAATGAAGTAACAAGTGACGAGACGCAAAGAAAAAAGGATTTTGACCAGTATTAGGGAACGGGTGGCCTAAAATGCTAAGGTGTTTTTTTTAGACTGAAAACACTAAAAAATACATGAAGCAAAATACTTTAAACCAGAAGCTGCTCTGTTGGAATAAATAATAGAAAGAAAAAAAACGCAGATCTACAGTCAAATCTTAAAAAAAAAAAACAATTACTCTGTCTTGGCGTATATTGCCACAAAACTCGTATTTTTTGTCACTCTTTCTCACGGGTAATAATTATACCAACACTGGAATTTTCAATTACTCAATTCAACGGTTATTGAATTGGTTTTTGTCTCCTTTAGAAGTAGGAATGTTTCCCGGCTTTTAAATCGCTTCACAACCGAAAATTCATTATTTTGCCACTTATTAATTATTCATTGGTGTATAAAAATGAGATTTTTCTACGTACGTTATATCCCTCGTCTTTTTGTCCTCTTTGTTGTATACATTTAATGCTAACTTCATCATCTTCGAAGTCAAATTTCCCCCACGAAGTTACTCCACGAAGTTGGACGGCGAAAAGCGATGTGAATTCCATATCAATTTTTTCGCCATTTCATTTGCATTTGGGGTTGTTTATAGACATTAGCTTGCTTTGTCAGTGCCGACGTTTTGTGGCCTGTCAATGTTATTATTCGACTCTGATTTTTTTGGCTCGTTTAAGCACTGACTGGCCATCGAATACCACTGGCATGTGGGTGTTTCGATGCCATTTATAAGCTATCAACCAGCTAGATATTTTAAAATTGTCTTCAGGTACCATTATATAGTGGATTTAATATATCCAGTGCATTGTATTAAGAGTATTAGGGGGTGAATTTCAAACCCCCGTTTCGTAACGAGTAAGGTTCGTGTCTTCATACTCCACAATGGGTAACGAGTTGGACAATATCGCCGTATTTGCTTTACTATTCGGCTTGCGTTCCTTTAGAGAATTGGTGTGTACGTTTTCCATTTCGATACCGACAGTATCCTGGTTGTTTAGACCGTTCTGATCCAAGGATTCATAGTGGCATTTATTTAAACCCCACTGGTTAGCGATATGATGCGATTTCTCTAATTCCTCTTGTTCAAGTTTTTGTTTCTCTTCCAGTTCCTCCTTAGCTTTTCTCTCAGCCTCTTTCTTTTCTTTCTCCTTTTTGCTCAATTCAGCAGCTCTCTGCTCGTTCTCACGATGGTAGAAATAGTTGAAATTAGAGACTATTACAGGGACAGGCAACGCAATAGTTAGTACGCCCGATATCGCGCAGAGGGAACCAACTATTTTCCCCCATAAGGTTATCGGTCTCATGTCCCCGTACCCTACCGTTGTCATAGTAACGACGGCCCACCAAAAAGCATCCGGGATAGATTTGAAGTGTGTGCCTTTTTCTCCTCCCTCGGCATAATACACGGCTGAAGAGAACAGTATCACTCCGATTAGCAAGAAGAAAATAAGAAGCCCAAGCTCCCGTAAGCTAGCCCGAAGTGTATGACCAAGGATCTGTAGCCCCCGCGAGTGTCTTGACAGCTTAAAAATCCGAAAAACACGTACAAGACGAATGACTCTTAATACCCCTAAAGAAGAAGCTTTGGTGTCCTGCATTGGAAGAGTTATATAGTACGGCATTATCGCCACAATGTCAATCAGGTTTAAAAACGATCGGATAAATACGAGTTTCTGAGGGGACGAAATTAGTCGCATAACGTATTCAAATGTGAACCAGACTATGCACGCTGACTCCAGCGAGAACCACGGCTGATCAAACCTCTCATTCTCTACCGTTGTACCATTTATTACTTGGATATTCTTCTTTTGAAATTGCGGTAGAGTCTCAACGCAGAATGTTACTATACTAAGAGTGATGACAAACACCGAGAAGATAGCGACAAACCTGGCTGCTAGCGATGTATCTGGAAATTCGAATAATTCCCATATCTTCCTTTGCCATTTATTTTCCGGTAATATGGGCTTTTCTTCCTCTATGTAGCCTTCTTCCTGTTCAACTTTATGCAATACGTCGTCACCTAATTCATAAAATCGTATCTCATCCGCAAACACATCCATCGGTACGTTAGCGGGCCGCAAAAGCTTTCCCCCTGATTGATAATAGAATAGAATAGCGTCGAATGCTGGCCGATTCCGATCAAAGAAATACTCATTTCTTAAACTGTCATAGTACTTTGCCCTTTTGGCTTCGTTCCCTAGCAGAGTATCGGGGTTTTGCTCCAGGGTTTCCAAATGCGTTTCAAACTTAAGTCCACTGACGTTAATAACAACACGGTCACTCGATTCGCCACCAACATGGCCGATTGTCGTATTCTTCGTAATTGTGAGGTTCGGAATTCGCGGTCCTTCACGGTGGTGAGTGTTATTTCTGCCCTCGTTGTAGCCCACACTGGCAAAGTTACCTCGCTTGTCCGGCGATGCCGTAATGCTGGACATTCCGGTTAAAGCATCCATGTTGGAACGATATTCACTCAATGGCCAGAAACCTATAATAAAACCGGATATGACAAACCATTATTATAAGCTTTACTATAGTATACTAATCGATGTCACAATTCTAGGACCAGGGAATACCTTAACACGAGACTCGAACCATCTCAAGGGGAAATTTCCAACGATTTGGGGTCGTTTTTCGGCGGCTATAGTAGACATTTTGCTCTGGTTCAATTCGCTCGAGCAAAACCTCCAGTACTCATTCATTATTTAACATTTGTATTTTATTTATTCGGCATATATTATAGGGCCTTGCGAGCTTGCCAGATGTAAACAATGCCCTCGAAATATCGACACTCAGTTATCTTACACTTAACCCCATAAACCAACCCCAGAAAAACACAGAAATAAACCCACAAATGTAGCTAAAATCTTCCCTTTGGAATATAGAATTATCCTGCTATGAATGTTTCGTTTATCGGTACAAATTTACCATATTTGTTGCAGCTGTTTTATTATTTCGACTGCTATATATCGAACGTCGTTATATGTTTCTTACCGTCCTATACATCTAGATACGAGTTCAATCTGCGTCGTTTTGAAGCAACAACAGCCACAATAACATCCAGTTTTTAACCAGGGAGTAACAAGGATTCACCGTATAAGAGAATCATCATAACAAGACATCAAATCACCATAAATGTGCTAACATCGGGCGAACAGAATACCATCAAAACACCACTCATTCCGCATCATATCGGCGTACGATCATTTGTTCGATTTTTTCCACCGTGGAAAAGATTCGATTTCGGATCGATTAAAGATTCGAATTCCACTTAATATCGATGTTTTTTCAATGAGTCTTTCTATTTCACACTGGTAATTGTAAAGCTTTGTATTCAATGTGTATATGCTAGCAGGACTACTACGACATCAAAGCGAAGTACACTGGATCTCGATATACAACTCATGTGGCAAACCAGAAGCACTTTAGATCAAGATGTTATCGTGAATTAAATCCAAATAGCGAGCCTGGAGTCCATCGTGTCAGACACTTGGTTCTCAAAACATCAACCACTCTTTTTCATTCCCTCGTTCTATACGGTTACCTAGGATTTTTGAACAGAGCCGAAATTTGCATGTAGACCTGTTGCCCCCAGGAGAGCCAAAACAATTCCATCACCTCCCCTACTGGTTTTATTTTCGCGGCAAAACACTACTCTCTCTTCCCTGGTGAGTAGATTTGGAAGACAAACTACCGACTCACTTCTCTTCAGCGGAATTTTGAATTTTTCTTAGAAATATAATCAAATTGGTGTGTAATAGTTCGATAACGTGAGATGCCGAAACGCTAATTACCGCGAAAAAAGAATGCGTCGCCATGCGCGAACTCCAATCGACCATGAAATCAAGATTTAATGAAATTGCTACTGTAGAATAGAGCGTAAACCGGCTACATTCCATGAAATAGAGTCAAATTATTACTGTGGAATAGAGCACAAACACTATATCCATAAAATAGAATCAAATTGCTACTGTAGAATAGAGCGCAAACACTACTGATATCCATGAAATAGATTCAAATTCCTACAAATTGTGGGATAGAGCAAAGACACTATATACATGAATGAAATCAAATTCGGCTACTTTAGAATAAAACACAAACACTGTATCCACGAAATAGTCAATTTGATACTGTAGAATAGAGCACAAATGGCATGAAATGAAATTCTACTGTAGAATATTCACGAATAAATAATAGATTGAGGTTTAACGAGGTACAATGCAAAAAACTCTGGCCATACAATGTCTACAATGAAATCAGATTGCTATTGTGTAATATATTTATTTATTGGCTATTTATAGTTCGAATATATACTGAAAAGAACCATGGGCATGGCAATCCAGAAATATTTTAGAAATGATTTATTGTTCGATGAATAACTCAGAAATAACTATATCACAGCAAGAAGTTTGACTGATATGTAGCTGATGATAAAACCATTTTGTAGTTAAGCTGTGGTCAAACTGCTATGATAGTTGATGATAGTTGAAGGCGTCTCAACTATCATCAACTATCATCAAGTATCATGTACGCGCGGTCAAACGGCAAAAACTATCATCGACTATCATGTGAAATTTGAACATGTTCAAACTCTATGATAGTCCATGATAGTCGATGATAGTTGGTGGTCAAACGCACATGATAGTTGGAACTATCATCAACTATCATGAACTATCATTGCCGTTTGACCGAGGCTTTAGAGTTGTTTAACAATAAACGATTTCTAAAATATTTCTGGGTGCCCATGGTTTTTCGATTCGCAAAAAAAAAAAAAAAAAAAATTAGCCGAAAGACAAAGAACGTAATTACATTTGGTTTTGTTTACATTTAATGTTTTGTTAAACTGTTGTGAGTGCACAGCTAATTTTAACATTTGGCGGACAAATTAAATCGTAAAAATGTGAAAAATGGGAAGCCTGTAAAAATAACAACTTATGTATATCACACGCCATAAAAAGAGCATTGGTCAGTTTACTGCATATTCGAGATTTAATACTAAATTCTAATCAGAAGAACTTTGCTAATCACAATTTAATATGAAAACTAGCGAAAAGAAATAACAACGTTTCGTTGTCATCGCGACAACATTCTCAAGTAAATGATGGTGCAAAGAGAGAAATATATATAGTGGTGGACAATGAAAAATAATACAATAAGTTAAATAAACAGTTTCGCTTGAATTGAGTCCGACTGGACATTCAAGCGTGGCTTAAATTTACGAATTACTGCAATTTTCACAAACATGCGAACTCCAACGCTAAAATACCGAACTCGTTTTATGGGTTTTCGCTTCCGTCAATCAAACTTCCGACATTTCCCGGATGCTTTCCGTAGTAACGACATTCAATATGGTGGAATTTGAAAGATTTTGCGACGATTTTGAAGACTTTTTTAGAGGAAATAATAGCTGCGAATCGAAACGACTCCTATTTAATAGAGGAGATTCAAATCGTTTGAAGTTCGATTGAAGTGAAGTGTGAATTCCACAACAAAAGCAATGATCGAACACATTTGTTTTAGACATTCCACTCACTTAGAAGTATTGTGATACTTACTTGTTCTCCCTCTTCATCAACGATTAAACATGTAAAAGTCTCCTCTAAATGTAGCAGTTTCACGGCTTTTAATTTCTCTGAGGATTCTTCAACATCATGAACAAACCTTTTATAAACTCGTCCATATTGAATGTCGATACTTCGGAAAGCAGTCGGGAAATATCGGGCGTTTGATTGACGGAAGCGAAAACTACAAAAACGAGTTCAGTATTTGAGCCTTGGAGTTCGCATGTTTGTGAAAGTCGCAGTAATAACATTTCGTAAATCAGGCAGTCTAGTTTATTCAAACATTTTTTCAGGACGGTGAAACCGCTCTGAATGTCTCTGTTGTTGTTGTTGTTGTTGTTGGTCTTTCGCTTTTGGGTGGGACGGAAGCGAAGGGAGAGGGTCCTGGGAACGAGGTTGAGATCTGAGTAAGAAAGTAACTTTTACACCGTATAAAAGACGGTTTGCTGACTTTTCAAACGTAAATTGACGCAGTTATCATAATAATAATAAATTGATAATAAATCATTATCATTATCATTATCATTATCATTATCATTATCATTATCATTATCATTATCATTATCATTATCAATATTGTTATCGTTATCATTATCAAATCATTATCATTATCGTTATCAATATCGTTATCGTTATCTTTATATTATCATAATTAATTATTACCATTTAACTTTTCATTTAACTATTATCATCAACATTTCATAAACTAGGCAGTTATGAAATGTTGATGATAAAGGAAAAATCACCCAACCTAAACATTCAGACAAACTCGATCAAAGCAAAACTCTTCACTTAATTTATTCCACTCTATTGTACATAATCAATGTAGCATATCTTTATAAGTCTATACTTATTTACTTGTAATCTTTAGCTTATTAATAAAATCACTTGATAATGACATCTGACGATGTCGAAACGTTGTACTAACTTAGCGTTTGTATTTATTTTAATTATTATATCTAAGGCTAAACTTATCAAAGTTATCAATATCGTTATCGTTATCATTAGATCGTTATCGTTATCGTTATCATCAAATTGCTAGCTATCAATATCGTTATCGTTATCATCAGATCGTTATCATTCTCCTTATCGTTATCAATATCGTTATCAATATCGTTATCATTATCGTTATCGTTATCATTATCGTTATCGTTATCATCATCGTTATCATCAGATCGTTATCAATATCGTTATCGTTATCATCAGATCGTTATCGTTATCATCAGATCGTTATCATTATCGTTATCGTTATCATCAGATCGTTATCAATATCGTTACCGTTATCATCAGATCGTTATCATTATCGTTATCGTTATCATCAGATCGTTATCGTTATCGTTATCATCAGATCGTTATCAATATCATTATCGTTATCGTTATCATCATATCGTTATCAATATCATTATCGTTATCATTATTGTTATCATTATCATCAGATCGTTATCATTATTGTTATCGTTATCATCAGATCGTTATCAATATCATTATCGTTATCATCAGATCGTTATCATTATCGTTATCGTTATATCATCAGATCGTTATCATTATCGTTACCGTTATCATTAGATCGTTATCATTATCGTTATCGTTATCATCAGATCGTTATCATTATCGTTATCGTTATCATCAGATCGTTATCAATATCATTATCGTTATCATTATCTAATATGAAAACTAGCGAAAAGAATTAAATTACAACGTTTCGTTGTCATCGCGACAACATTATCAAATAAATGATGGTTCAAAGAGAGAAATAATTTATAGTGGTGGACAATGGAAAAAATACAATAAGTTAGACAGAGACATTCAGAGCGGTTTCACCGTCCTGAAAAAATGTTTGAATAAACTAGACTGCCTGATTTACGAAATGTTATTAATTCGTAAATTTAAGCCACGCTTGAATGTCCAGTCGGACTCAATTCAAGCAAAACTGTTTATTTAACTTATTGTATTTTTTCATTGTCCACCACTATATATATTTAATTCTATTTTATTTTATTTTTTTATTTTACAGATTTAGTGCACACTATATATATAGCCGTACATGGCGAACAAACCACAATAGGACACGAAGTCCCCTACAAGGTTAATCCGCCAAACCCAACCCCAATAAGAAGAATATCCAACCCCATCTATAGTCCTATAAGAAAAACACTAATGATAATTATAATAGTAATTATAAATAGTCATTATGAATAGTAATTATAAATAGTAATTAAATATTGAAAATTAAAGTATATTTATAAGATGTATGTATAAAATTAGCACTGGCACTTAGTATACGTGTTAGTCCTGCGACATTTAGGGCAGATAAGTTTATACGTTCTAATATTATCTTGGTCAAAAACATTATTCAACCTTTAAAAAAAAAGGTCTTAAGTCTGTTTTTTTGCACCATCATTTACTTGATAATGTTGTCGCGATGACAACGAAACGTTGTAATTTCTTTTCGCTAGTTTTCTAATTGTATTAGCAAAGTTCTTCTGATTACAGTTATCATTATCGTTATCATCAAATCTGAGTTCCCCATTGGCTCAAATCGATCACGTGGAGTGCTGTTACTCGTCGATAACGCACGTACCTCGTACAGTATTTAAAATTTCTCTGCGTTTATTGAACAGTCATCGCGTGCGTGCATTTGCCGATAAAGAACTCACTTCAGTCTCTAACCCCTAAATACCGTTATCAACATCATTATCGTTATCATTATCATTGTCGTTATCATTATCATTATCGTTATCTTGATCTATCAGTCTAAAATATATTTCACTGGTTTAGTGCCTTCACTCTACTATAAGGTGTATTAGTCTAACATCTATTTCACTGGTTTAGTGCCTTCACTCTACTAAGGTGTATTAGTCTAATATCTATTTCACTGGTTTAGTGCCTTCACTCTACTAAGGTGTATTAGTCTAATATCTATTTCACTGGTTTAGTGCCTTCATTCTACTAAGGTGTATTAGTCTAATATCTATTTCACTGGTTTAGTGCCTTCATTCTTCTAAGGTGTATTAGTCTAATATCTATTTCACGGGTTTAGTGCCTTCACTCTACTAAGGTGTATTAGTCTATATATTGTGTAAGACATTAAAATTAAAGTTAGACCTTAGGTTAGGATTATACTAACAGATGATCATTTGAGTGCAAACAATATAACCGTGAAACATTAACAAAAATATCAAAAGCTGACCTTTTATACCACTGAATTATTTCATTCACAAACTTAACAAAAAATCTCAAACGAAAGAAAATAAGTTCAAAGAGGGCATTGTCAATACGATGCATGCCTGCATTCTTAAACATTGAAGGAGGCAATGTCAATAAACAACAACAGACTTTGGTAAATATTTACTACGGCCGAGAAAAAAGCCTGGGGGAGGGGGCCGGGTTGACTTATGAGTATACGATATATAACCTTTTTTAGAAGGCCGTGATATGGACGATTTTTAACCCAGATATCACATAAAAACATCAGTATAACGAAAAAGTGAGGCTTTTTATACGAAAAGTGATGGGCTTTTTAGTTCTTGATACTCTAAATGATATACCAAGAAATATATCAAAATTCTTAATTTCAATTTTATTACCCTAAAAGATACCAAATTTGTGCTTATTTCTACCCCTAAAGCATGAGGCCTGTTATGGGATTTGACATTTTAGGATTTGTTTTGCTTGCATGCGGGGTTAGGCGGGGCTAGGCGAGATTAGGCGAGATTAGGCGAGATTTGGACCAATAACAGACCTAGCATAGTTCACACTAGCGACATAAGCATAATCAACACACGCAGACTCATGCAGTAAAGCATTCCACGACGACAAGTGCATGTGGCTAATGAGCAAAGCCCAACTGAGTCTATATATGTTGCTTATGCTTATATATGTCGATCGCTAGTGTGAACTAGGCTTAAGCATAAGCATAAGCAACATACGCAGACTCGGTACAGCATTTCTCGACTATATAGGTGTGAGAAAAGTTAAGTGCGACTAATGAGCAAATCCCTGGGGGGAGGGGGGGGGGGAAATATTAAATATATACCTTAATCAAGCTTGTTTATCAGCTTATATCATTAAAATTATGTTAAGATCGATATACATTTACAACACCAGATTTCAATCGACTGTACGCTCTGTCTGCTTTAATTCCGAAATATCCTATAGTATAGTAGTACCTCTATTAAGCGATCACCCTCGGGACTTTCCAAAGTGGCCGCTTAATAGAGGTTGACCGCTGAATAGATGTAAAGAATAGGTATCGGAATAGATTTGGGACTTTTTATTGTGACCGCCTAATAGAGGGTGACCGCTTAATAGAGGTATAGAATAGGTATAGGAATAGATTTGGGACTTTTTATTGTGGCCGCCTAATAGAGGGTGACCGCTTAATAGAGGTATAAAATAGGTATAGGAATAGATTTGGGACTTTTTATTGTGGCCGCCTAATAGAGTGTGACCGCTTAATAGAGGTATAAAATAGGTATAGGAATAGATTTGGGACTTTTTATTGTGGCCGCATAGCTAATAGAGGTTAACCGCTTAATGGGTGACCGCTTAATGGAGTTACCACTTTACTTGCATGCTTTTAAAAATCCGTTCTACAGGTGAACTTGTGGGTGTCGTGGTAGCATAGTGGTTTATCGCTGTGGTCTAGTCCCGCGCCTCAGCTCTGGATTATACACCCTTTCCGAGAAAGTTTGTCACTCGTGCGTGAAAGCCTATACAGGTAGAGTAAATTGTGAGTAAATTTGATGGTTGACATAGTGGTTTAGCGATCGTCTCTCACCACTGTGCTCCAGGTTCGAGTCCCGCCTCCGCCTTGCATTATTGTGTGAGTAGAGTATGCCTAATGGATGGAATAGTGGTTTACCGATCGTCTCTCACCGCTGTGGTCCAAGCCGTTCGAGTCCTGCCTCAGCCATGCATTAGTGTGTGAGTAGAGTATGTTTACTGCTGTTTTCGACTTTCTGCGAACTCAGACTTTCCAATTGCAACAGCTTGTTGTAAAATACGTATTTCGCTGCCGTCAATCAAGGATTTCAAAAGGTACCGACTAATTAATTTTGATTGACGGTAGCTAAAAACGTGTTTCACAATAAGGCGTGGGAATCTCTGAGTTCGCAGAAAGTGGAAAACCGCAGTAATGGGTGGCATAGCGGTTTACCACTTGCACTGATGTGTTTCACCTCTGTGGTCCAGGTTCGAGCTAGTCCCGCCTCAGCCATGCATTATATGTGTGTGTTGAATCAGTCAAACAGCTTCAAGACCTACTCAAGAAGAGAGACGTTGGCTACTCTCTACGTGGTACAAACACAGCTACTCTGCCAAAGTTTAATACGAACTATGAAAAAAGTCAATAAGGTACCTAGGTGCCAAACTGTGGAACGCGCTCGATAATAAAACCAGAGCATCGAGTAACACCAGACATGTGTATAATAGTTAATAATATATTGTAATTGTAATTGTAATTGTAAACAAACGACCACATCCGCCATGCTGTAAAACCCCATCGTGTATAAATAAATATTATTATTATTATTATTATTATTATTATTATTATTATTATTATTATTATTATTATTATTATTATTATTATTATTATTATTATTATTATTATTATTATTATTATTATTATTATTATTATTATTATTATTTTGTTTATTTTAACTTTGACTTGTTTACAAGTCTTAGTGGAACTGCGGGATGAATTCTAAGCAATTTCCTAGTAATTTTAAATAGACTGACATCTGATCATTTATGCTTGTAAAGTGCTTTAACAATTTCACAGTTCTGTCCTATTATCCATTTCTGACATTTCCTAATAACATTCATGCTGTCCGGTATTCCTACATTATTAAGCTTATTTACTAGATCTTTATGATACCCTGATAGGAAATCAAAGACTAAGTTGACTTGAGTAACATGGTAATCAGGGTACAGTCTCTTTAAGCTAGCTCTTAAATCAGCATATTTCTCTGTTTTCATTTTATCTCTTTCTTGAATCTTTCCGATGTTACACACTGTTCCTTCAAATATAAGCCATTGGCGTTCCTTCCTGTTACAGATAGAGATATCCGGTTTATTTGCACCGTCCTTAGGAACAACGTCTAGGTGTAAGGGGATGTTCCATAGTACTTTAACTTCTTTGGTTTCAACACAACATTTTGGCTGTTGCTCTTTGTGCCAAGGCGTTGTTTGGTTCTCCTTATCGTTGTTGATTCCAAGGGTCTTTAGAATCGCGTAGTAGGCTGGGCGTAGCATGCGATCATGACGTGCTGTGTACAACGTTTGTGCGATGGCAGAACAGCTGCACATTATATGTGGTACTGTTTCTTGGTTGTTATGGCAAAAGCTGCACAACAAATCTCTATTATTATTATTATTATTATTATTATTATTATTATTATTATTATTATTATTATTATTATTATTATTATTATTATTATTATTATTATTATTATTATTATTATTATTATTATTATTATTATTATTATTATTTCACAAACAATCATTTACAATAAATGTTGCTGGTAGCTTATTTCAGCCCAAGATCTAACCCGATCCTGAGAGCTGAAGCACTTTTCTTAATATGTATTATTATTATTATTATTATTATTATTATTATTATTATTATTATTATTATTATTATTATTATTATTATTATTATTATTATTATTATTATTATTATTATTATTATTATTATTATTATTATTATTATTATTATTATTATTATTATTATAATTATTATTATTATTATTATTATTATTATTATTATTATTATTATTATTATTATCATTATCATTATCATTATTATTATTATTATTATTATTATTATTATTATTATTATTATTATTATTATTATTATTATTATTATGGCATCTTTATTTGTTCCTATAAGGTGTATATCTGTACAACAAGGCGGGTTATCTTAACCTAAACTTTGTTATTATTTACAATGGACACACTGCAATTGGCCTGATGTTATTAGTGTGTGTACGCATAGAATGATTTTACAATTTCATTGTTCTGTGACACAAGCCATTTTTGGCATTTCTTGATGAGGTAGTCAGTTTGCTTCTTATTTCCTATTATATGATGAAGTTCTTTCTCTAGTTTTATATGATAACCGCCCAAGAAGTCAAATACAATGTTAATTTGGGTAACTTTACAGCTTTTATATAAGTTCTTAATTCCTTTACGTAAGTCGTTCTATTTCTCTTGCTTCAGTGATGTCTTTTCTTCAATCTTCCCCACTATTATTTTTTTTTACATCAATAATTTTCTTCAAGTCAGTAATTTTTCTTCAAGTCAGTAATTTTTCTTCAAGTCAGTAATTTTTCTTCAAGTCAGTAATTTTTCTTCAAGTCAGTAATTTTTCTTCAAGTCAGTAATTTTTCTTCAAGTCAGTAATTTTTCTTCAAGTCAGTAATTTTTCTTCAAGTCAGTAATTTTTCTTCAAGTCAGTAATTTTTCTTCAAGTCAGTAATTTTTCTTCAAATCAATAATGGTTGGCCCTCGCAAAATTACTGAAGGGGGTATAGAGAAGATTTCCGCAACGTTAAATCCCATCATCTGCGTTCAAAAATCTTAATAAACGTTTTTGAGCTACGTGCGCTGGGCAGGTTTATGGGCGACTTTCAGTATTTTACGTTAAAGCCCGAAGGGGGGACTCCTGGGAAAAAGTACCGGAGATGCTCGTCGGAAATTTTCAAAAGTATACCCCTTAAAGATACCGGAAGTCTCTTAAAAAGGGCGTGGCTAAATGAATTTTACCCCCTAAGAGAAACCACATTAATTAATAATATTAATATACGTATCCGCAGAAGCGAATATCGATGCGCTCTTCTCACCTTTTTCGACACCCTAAGAGATACCAGAAATGCTAACTTTCAAAAATTCACATTTGACACCCAAAAAGATATTAAATCGCTCTTTTTTTACCCCTAAGGGATACGACGAGCATACCCTGTACTTTTTCCCCCGGAGTACCCCCCCCCCTCCCCCCGGGCGTTAAAGGTTGTTGAGCTACATTCACAGTCTTTCTTAAGGTTCCTATCCTACGTTGTTCAGTAGCCTGCGTAGAGGCTCTCTAGGGGAGGGGGGAGGGTGTTCAGCTACGTGGGCAGAATTGTTAGATGTTTTAAGACACGAAGGAAGGGAGGGAAGGGGAGGGGAATAGTTGTGGACAATATGGTGACTAAGGGGGGTGGTAGTGGTAACATTACATTACATTACATTACATTACATTACATTGCATTACATTACATTACATTACATTACATTACATTACATTACATTACATTACATTACATTACATTACATTACAAGACATTACATTACATTACATTACATTACGTTACATTGCACTACATTACATTACATTACATTACATTACATTACATTACATTACATTACATTACGTTACATTACGTTACGTTACGTTACATTACATTACATTACATTACATTGCATTGCATTGCATTGCATTGCATTACATTGCATTACATTGCATTACATTACATTACATTACATTACATTACATTGCATTACATTACATTGCATTACATTACATTACATTACATTACATTACATTACATTACATTACATTACATTACATTACATTACATTACATTACATTACATTGAATGTACATGTCACGTAATTAGCATGTTATTTCACATATATGCTCAATTGCATGTTAAAGGTGGGTTATAGGAAAACGTTCTATTGCTTATGTTACATTATATTACAATTGCATAACAATTCAGCGACTTAGTGGGGAGGTATGGTGTAAATACCGATTTAAGTACAATTGTTTCCTGGGGGGTGAGGGGGTCGTTGCGGTACGTTTATTTATTTTAATGAGAAATTGAAATTGTTTTCATGTTCTAATTAGCTAAGCAACGAGATTGCCTCTCTATTTTATTCATACGGTTTTCTTTGCAATTCCGTGACTTAGAGGGAAGGTGTGGGGTAATTGTCAACACATTATCGAATAAAATTGTTTACACCAATAAAGCAATGCAATGTTTTGTCTGTTTTATTCATATACAGTGTTGTTCTGTGCCATTTCATGACTGAGGGGGGAGGCGTGGGTAGTTCTGTCAATCCACAATACAATAAAATTGTTTACATTCTTCCACCAGTAAAGCAACGAGATTTTTGTCTGTTTTATTCATATAAAATGTTCCGTGCCATTATTCCATGACTGAGGGGGGAGGCGTGGAGGTATTTAATAAAAGGGGGACTGAGGGGGAGGCGTGGGTAGTTTTGTCAATCCGCAATACAATAAAATTGTTTACATTTTCCCACCTGTAAAGCAACGAGATTTTTGTCTGTTTTATTCATATAAATTGTGTTATTCTATACGGGGCCACCCGTAGAATGAATTAAAAGATAAACTCAAATACAATCGAGTGTCAATTTTGAGCGTCAAAAACGAACTAAACAATAGAATAAAAGCTAATATAAGCAAAACAGGAACAGGTATTTTTTCGACGTATTTTTGTAAAATCTTGTCGGTACGTATTTCTCATTTTAAGACGTTAACATTTACCAGTGCTTTTGTGAAATTAAAAAAAATATATAGAAAATGGTGAAACGGATTTTGACGTTTTGTTTTTAAAACAAAATATTTTCAGCAAGTATTTCACATTTTCCCCACAAAAATGTCGTATTTTCGTTGCAATATTTGTCGAAAATGTTTGAAATATTGATGTTAAAAATAGCTTTTTTGTCCAGTTTTCACATAAATATTTCCGCATTTTTGTATAACTGAAACGTTTAAAATTAGCCACGAAAAGGAATCGATATATGATGCAATTAAGCATTATTATTTTACTTTGAACTAATTTTCGCTGTTTTAAAATGGGTTGAAACGTTTTGAAATTGAAGAAAAATCCAGCTACATGTTCAATAATTTAGCCGACATTTTCTGTGGCTAGAGTTTATTATAGTACAAAAAAAATTATTTCTTAAGGTTATTGGATCCAAAAGTTCTGGATAAAGTTTGATTATATCTAGATTATAGTATTTTATATTTGCTATATATATATTTTCAATAAAGTTTTTTTAAATTTTAACCCAATATTGAAATATAGTCGATAGTTTGTTGTGCGAATCAGTAATGCAAAAGGCTTTGACCAAAGTCTCCCACATTTAAAAACAACATATTCAAAAGTGATATTCCTTTAACAGTTTTCAAAACCAGAACGAATTAACAATAAAATTTGTATTTTTCAATAAGATATTTCAATTTTACCTACATTTTTAAACATAGGCGATAGTTTGTTGTGTGATAAAATGCAAAAGGCTTTGACCAAAGTCACCCACATCTAAAAACAACATATTCAAAAGTGATCTTATTTGACAGTTTTCAAAACCAGAACGAATTAACAACACAGAGTATTCTGGTGAAAAAAAATGCCAATCAAAATCCCAAAACCAAATACAAAACAATCTGTATGACTACAGCGTTAATTGAACCATTGAAAATAAATTTTAGGAAGTCAGTGAAATTTGAAAATTTGGAGATGTTGAAAGTTATCGAAAATGACTAGAATTTCAAGTTTCTTTGCAACAAATATTTTATTTTATTTTATTTTATTTTATCGTGAGACCAACCAGTCACCTTAATCTTCCCACAACATATTTTTTTTAATGTAAAAAAATAAGATGAAAAAATAAATGAATGAAGACAATATTTGGAAACTAAATGGAACAAATTTTGAAATATTTGCGAGTTTGAAAGTCGACCGACGACGACAATGATCTGTTCAAACTGAAAAAATATGAATCTGAACGTGAAAATAAGAACAATAATTTTTCATGAAAAACTTGTAAATTTGAAAATATTTCAAATATTTGAGAAATTTGTGATTTGAATTATCGACACAAATTGCGAAAAAACTCAACAATATTTTGCTTATAGGTTGGTCTAGCTAGTCATGCAGCATATTGAAAGGACGCACATTACATAATGGAATTTCAGCTTATTCAAATGGTATTAATTTAAATTGCTAATTTTGGAATTTCTATGTTTTCTCAGTTTAACAATGGCGATATACGAGATTTAAGAAAGCTGATATTGCCAAAAGCGGGAGACGTTTCGAGCGCTTACAAGGGTCTGTAACGCAGGCTAAAAGCGTGTGAGGTTGTACAATTATTTACCGAACGAAAATAATTTTTTTTTTGTTCACTGGAGGACCGACAATTCGTCCGAAAAATGGTTTACTAGGAATTTAACACAATCAGACAATTTTTTTTTGTGTTCACCCCGTTTTCACACCAAAGGACTTGTCCGTCGATCATAAGACGATTTTTTCGTCCAGACGATTTGACCGCCATAAGACGATTTGACCGTCATAAGACGATTTGTCCGTCATAAGACAATTTGTCCTTCATAAGACGATTTGTCCGTTATAAGACGATTTGTCCGTCATAAGACAATTTGTCCTTCATAAGACGATTTGTCCGTCATAAGACGATTTGTCCGTCATAAGACGATTTGTCCGTCATTTGTCCTTCATAAGACGATTTGTCCGTCATAAGATGGTTTGTCCGTCATACTGAGACGATTCAGTTTTAATCGGCTATTTTGTGTAAGGCGCCAATAATTCTTATGTCATATTAAACGCTTTTAAGTTAACCCCATAGCGAATCAAATCGAAAAAGCAATCTTGGAACCGAAAATAAATAAGAATAAAAATTATGACAAAAACCTGCGTGGGACGTAAATTTGCAATTATATATTACAAGGGATTTAATTTTAACGCGGTAGTGACTCAAAAATTTCAATGTCGATCAAAAAAAGAAGAATTTTAATATATAATCTCAAAATTTGTGTTACGGTTAAAGAAGATACTGATATTAAAAAATATTCTATTCAGTTAAGCGCTTTTTAATTTAAAAGACGCGAAATTTCAATAAAAGCCGCCCTTAATTTAGAAGGTGTTTTTAATATTTTAGTGACATTCACTATCATTGTTATGGCAAATAAGTAATGTCCAATGTTAGCTATATTCAAATTATATGCAAGTTTTTGAAATTCCAATACGCTGAAATTGCAATAAAGATTGCACTTATAAAAAATACTCAATAATTTTCCTAATAACTGTAAAAAGCTGATTATGTGTTTGTCAATGTATAAGAAAAAAAATCCCACCAGAATACGCCGAAATTCCAAAAAAGGTTGTGCTTATAAAAAATAATCAAGAATTTTGAAGAATTTTGCTTCGTTAATAACAGTGAAAAGTTGATTATGTGTTTGCAATATTCATGTCAATTTATAAGAAAAAAAATCCTGCGCAGAATACGCTAAAATTCCAAATGAAAAAAGATTGTGTTTTTAAGAATTTCTCAATCATTTCCTTTGTCAATAACTGCATGTAAAAAGTTGTCAATGATTATGTGTTTGCAATATCCATGGTAATTTCCAAGAAAAAAAATTCAACCAGAATACGCTGAAATTCGTTCCAATAAAAATTGTATTTATAAAAATTACTTAATAATTTTCTTCGTCAATAATAATTCTAAAAAGTCACACATTTGATTATGAGTTCGCGATTTTCATGTCAATTTACAAGAAAATAACCAATCAATCAGACTAGAAAATTAGCAATTAAATTTAAGAGCTATTTAAACCGAACGTGATGAATATCAAATAAACATAACACGCGCCTTTGGAGAGTGACTTATTAGCCAGTTTTACAGGACGTTGGACATATAATAGTCTTATGACGGACAAATCGTCTTATGACGGACAAATCGTCTGGTGACCGACAAATCATCTTATGACGGACAAATCGTTTTATGACGGACAAATCGTCTTAAGACGGACAAACCATCTTATGATGGACAAATTATCTTTCACGGACAAAGCGTCTTATGACGAACAAATCGTCTTAAGACGGACAAACCATCTTATGACGGACAAATTATCTTTCACGGACAAAGCGTCTTATGACGAACAAATCGTCTTAAGACGGACAAACCATCTTATGACGGACAAATTATCTTTCACGGACAAAGCGTCTTATGACGAACAAATCGTCTTAAGACGGACAAACCATCTTATAACGAACAAATCGTCTTATGACGGACAAAGCGTCTTATGACATACAAATTTAAATTTCAAAATGGCTGCCCAAAGTTATAAGTCATTCCAAGCCGGAAAGGGATTATGGGTATACACCAATTTCAAAAAGGTTGTCCAAGGCGACAGATCGATCATGATTTTGAAATGAAATTCGAAAGGAGTTATGGGTAAACATTGAAAAAGAGTCAACGAGAAGTCAGATACGTTGCTAAGAATATAATGAAATAGAGTCCCAATCTAGCCTTCTTTCTATATCCATTAATCGACTTATCGGTAAACAAAAGGGCATAACAAAGTACAATTTAAAATGCTAACGATAACGATCATTCATTCTTAATGCGGTTAAAATTAGCGTCCTTGAAATTGACATGCAAGTACTTTGATTCTATAACTCAATCGTTCTAGAATGTTTGTAAAAAAACCTTCGATTCTCAATTTAAAGAAATGGGACAAAATAATAATATTTTTAGAACGCGACAGGATGAAATTTTTTAGCGTCCTTGAAATTGACATGCGAATACTTTGATTCTATAACTCAATCGTTCTAGAATGTTTGTAAAAAACGTTCGATTCTCAATTTAAAGAAATGGGACAAAATAATAATATTTTTAGAACGCGAGAGGACAAAATTTTCTAGCGTCCTTGAAATTGACATGCAAATTCTTTGATACTATAACTCGATCGTTCTAGAATGTTTGTAAAAAACGAACAAAATAACCATATTTTTGGAACGAGAAGACAATATGTGTAAAGTACAGTATAGTGCTACATTAAACAATAGAAAATAATAGAATTGGCAAAAATTGTACTATTTAGTATTTGCTAATGTTTCACGGATATAGAGTGCAAAAAATATATCCGTGAAATACAAACCTAATAGTACAAACAGTGCTACATTAAACAATAAAAAAAAAACAATAGAATTAACAAAAAATTGTACAGTTACTAATGTCAGTTGCACGGATAAACTATTTGCACTCTTTATAAACTCAGTAAATTTAGCTAATCTTATCCTTTTTTCGCATGTAAAATTAGATTTTGTGAATATAGAATAAGTGCAATCTTTGACGTAAGTATGCATAGTACATGAGCTATTGTGTAGAGACATGAATTATTGCACATGTGGTTGTAGACTTTTTGACTATGCGACATTAATCGTATTATAATGAACCCACTAGATTGATTAAATTGTTTGGTCATTTATTTCATTACTTGACTGATTATGTACTTATTTACTTACGAATGATTTTGCACATTGGCTTACTTAAGTATTTACATATCAGCTTACTTTTTTACTTATTTGGTTATATTACTTACTTACTTACTTACGTGCCTACTTTGTTATTAACCTAGCTTACGTTTTTACTTATTTACTTACTTTCATACTTACTTACTTACATACTTATTTAATTACTTATTTACTTACATACTTATTTACTTACTTACTTACTTACTTACTTACTTACTTACTTACTTACTTACTTACTTACTTACTTACTTACTTACTTACGTGCCTACATATTTACTTACTTACTTACTTACCTTATTACTTACTGACTTATTTACTAGCTTAATTATTTACTTAATTACTTACATATTTGCTTACCTACTTACGTACTTACTTACTTACTTACGTACTTACTTACGTATTTACCTATGAACTTACTTATTAGTTAATAATACATACTTTACTGTTAACGTATGAACGTTCTTACTTACTTATTTACTTACTTAATCAGTAAGTAAGGTATGTATATATCTAAGTATATAAGTATATAAGAAAGGGAATTTCACGTACATATGCTAGAGCAATCACGGGTATCCTTTGGTGTTAGAGCGAATCACGGGTACCCTTTGGTGCTAGAGCGAATCACGGGTACCCTTTGGTGCTAGAGCGAATCATGGGTACCCTTTGGTGCTAGAGCGAATCATGGGTACCCTTTGGTGCTAGAGCGAATCATGGGTACCCTTTGGTGCTAGAGCGAATCACGGGTACCCTTTGGTGCTAGAGCGAATCATGGGTACCCTTTGGTGCTAGAGCGAATCATGGGTACCCTTTGGTGCTAGAGCGAATCATGGGTACCCTTTGGTGTTAGAACGAGATCTAATGTTAGCAGCAAATCAAGCTGACTACGCAACGCTGACTAGCCTCGTCACGCAACGCTTCATCGTCACGAATTCTTTAATTTTCCCTTCACAGTTCCCTGCGCCATCTTGAAAGGTAGCCGGGCCTTTACATCGAAGCGAAACGAACGTTGAGCTTGCAATGATCAGATGATAGAGACACGTGAATAATTGTCCCGTAAGGTGTTAAAAGGTGTCTATCATTGCAAGTTCAACGTTAGTCTCGCTTCGATGCAAAAGCATGGCTACCTATCAAGATGGCGCAGGGAACTGTGAAGGGGATATTGTCCCGCAAGGTGTTAATATGTCTCTATCATTGCAAGCTCAACATTCGTCTCGCTTCGATGCAAAAGTCTGGCTACTTTTCAAGATGGCGCAGGGAACTGTGAAGGGAACTATTGAACTCTTTATTCTGAAGAATGAATGAAAACTTTTTTTAACGAGGAGACCTCATCCGGCATAACGTGCTTTTCATGAGGGACATCAAATAAGCACATAAATATACAAATTTTGAGAATAAGAGTATAGAAAAAGAAAGTATAAAATATATATGATTTAAAATTATAATAAAGAATGTCACAGCTGCAGTCGAAACGTTATGCTAAAAAAAACCCGCGTGAAAACCACCAATCATCTCTTCATAAATCACTGATTCTCACAGAATACTAGGTAACCAGGCATCACAAAAACTTAGTAACCAGGCCCCCAAAAATACAGCACATTTGTTTTTATAACCAGTGAGATACAAT
>OX459104.1:2920428-2987785 GCA_949775045.1 Metridium senile
AATAACAATAATAAAATACAATATGTAATTAAAACATAATTGTAGCTAGTAAATGTACTATATATTCTATTAATAATAATAATAATAATAATAATAATAATAATAATAATAATAATAATAATAATAATAATAATAATAATAATAATAATAATAATAATAATAATAATAATAATAATAATAATAATAATATATTTTTATATAGTTTGTGGTCGCACGTGGTCAATATGAGGTGTATTTTAAACCACCATTAAACTAACATATTAACCACAAGAAGAGGTTAACTTCCTCTCTTTCTTTCCCGTATGTCAAAAGGATGTCAAATGAATTATTAATAGGTCGAAATAGCGCCAACTCAAACTTAAGAGAAAATCCTTTTGTTTTAAATCAACCATGAACATCAATAAACAAATGTATACACTGCCGCATGGGATCACGAACGGACGAAAAATATCAACAAAAAGTCCACAAATACTGCCTTTTGAGTCCCCAAGTAAAATATTTCTACTAAAGCGAAAATACATATTAAGCTATAACACTCACTAAGAGAAAAACCTTTTGTTTTAAACCAACATCAGCACCAGTAAACAATTGTCTACATGGCGGCATCACGAACGCGCGGAAGAAAAATATCAACGAAAAGTCCAAAAATACTGCTTTTAGTGTCCCCAATTAACATATTTCTACTTGAAAGCGAAAATACACACTCACTCATGAGAAAATCCTTTTGTTTTAAAACACCAACATCAGTAAACAATTGTCTACATGGCATCACGAACGGACGAAAAATATCAACGCAAAGTCCACAAATACTGCCTTTTGAGTCCCCAATTAAAATACTTCTACTAAAGCACAAATACATATTAAGTTATAAGATTGATATTTTAAGAAACTATCTACTTTGAATAGAAACTTGCACGAGTTTTTCTGATAATGGCGCCCTTGGAGACCATGATTATCATGAATACATTGATGTGACTCTCGATGGTCAAAAGCTGAATAGCCGTTAGTATAGTTTATATGCAAATGATTTTGAACAATGGATTCTAGTAGATGCTTTCAGACCAAGTTTTTGTTTTTACCCAAGAGCAGGTTCTGGTGCCTGGGATCGGGGATCACATAGATCAGTTGGAATCAGGGATAACAGAAGAGGGATCGGGATCGTATGAATGAATTCAGGGATGTGGGATCAGGGATCACATGCCTGGGATCTGGATCACATAGATCAGCTGGAATCAGGGATAACAGAAGAGGGATCGGGATCGTATGAATGAATTCAGGGATGTGGGATCAGGGATCACATGCCTGGGATCGGGGATCACATAGTCCGAATCAGCTGGAATCGGGGATCACAGAAAAGGAATCTGGATCGTATGAATAAATTCGGTGATTAGAACATTTTTTGGGGGGGATCAGGGATCAGGGATCAAATTAGTGAGCTTTGGGATCAGGTATCGGTATATATAAAATGATAACTATTTACTAATAAAACTATCTACAAATAAGCATTTAAAAGGAAAACTACAGATCTAATATAAATTATAAATATGCTTCTTTAGATAAATACGTTTTAAGTTTCTTCTTAAAAATATTTACAATATCACATAATCTATCCTGAGGAAGATTATTCCACAAAATGGGACCACAGACGGAAAAAGCTCGTGATCCATAGGTCTGTAATTTAAAGTTAGGTATAGCTAGTAAACCTTTATTAGATGACCTAAGAATACGAGACGGTTGATAATTATGTATTAACTCACTAATATAAATTGGTGAAATACCATTTAGTGCATTATATACAAAAAGAAGAATCTTATATTTAATTCTTTGCTCTACCGTCCATCAATACCGGTGTAATATGATCATATTTCTTAGACTGACTTATAACTCTGGCTGCACTATTCAGAACATATTGCAAACGTTGTATAAGATGTTTGGGTAAACCACACAACAAAGAATTACAAAAATCTATCTTAGACGTTACGAAAGCATGTACTAGGACTTTAGTAGTATCATAGCTTAAATATTTTCTTACACGTGATAGATTTCTAAGATGGTAAAAAGCTGATTGACAAACTGGGGTTATCTGTTTTTCAAAACATAGAGTCCTATCAAAAACTACCCCAATGTTTCTTGCATTAACAGAGACTTTAATGAGTTCATTAGCAGCATAAATAGAGTCTAGTGGTGGTGTTGGACGATGCTGTGCATGAAGTAGCAGGAATTCTGTCTTATCGTTATTTAGTTTCAAGTTGTTACTCAGCATCCAGCTATCAATATCACGTATGCATGCTTCAACTTTGTGCTTACACGATACCATATCATTTCCAACGGAGCAATTAAATGTGTAATAGACCTGTGTGTCGTCTGCTTAAAAGTGGAAAGAAACGCCATGATGTCGCATTATGTCACCTAGTGGAGACGTGTACAACGTAAACAAGACAGGGCCCAAAACAGATCCCTGAGGTACACCAAACTCCAGGTTGATTGAGTCAGATGATTCATTTTCGACATGGATGACTTGTTTACGACGAAGAGCTATAAAGCTCGAAACGTCAGTAGAGTTAAGTCAACATTTTTTTACAAATTTCATTCTATTACCTATCGTTTACAGTCAATTCAAAAAACATTGTCGTCAATAGGCTTCAAGTCTATGCGACAAGACCGAAAGGTAGCATGGGTAGAAATCACCGAAGCGGATAAATGCACACAGTATACACCTATTTCAATTAACGTTGTCCATCTGGAATGGATGATCTGAGACCGATAGGAATTGTGGGAGCTCGTTAAACTGCAAATACACTACATTTTGTATTATAATCACGCTTGAATATTAATGTTTACTTCTGAAATACTGTTATCCATAATTCAGCACCATTCAAGTGTGATTAAAACAACACATTTGGAATTTATTGAACTCCCACAATTCCTATCGGTCTCAGATCAACCATTCCAGATGGACAACGTTAATTGAAATAGGTGTATAATGCAATACCACGCGCACTCAATCAACTAGTTATGAATAATTCGCCGCTTAAGTGATTTCTACCCATGCTACCTTTCGGTCTAGTCGCGTAGACTTGAAGCCTATTGACGACAATGTTTTTTGAATTGACTGTATATCAAACACCGACGCAGCCTATACTATTTTACTCGCTAGTTTCAATTTGTATTTTTTACGGTGTTACAAATTTCATTCTATTACCTATTGTTTATATGAAACACCGACGCAGCCTATACTAGTTTACTCTCTAGCTAGTATTAATTTACATTTGTACAAAAGTATATTTTAAAACCACCATTCTTGAGAACGGCTTTTATATCCATAAAATATGTATAAAGACACCATGGGCTATTTCAAAATATTGATAACTCTTCACAACAATATCAAAGCTTTTTTGACCGGCAATAAATGTGTGTGTGTTTGAAAAATGCAGGATTATAACACCCATGCAATAGCATTTTCACATAACGACCGAAAACGGTGATATGTTCGCTACTAATTACTATAAAACAAAACTTTTGATAAATAGTACTGCATTCAAAATTTACATAAGAAATAATGAAATACTTTATAAGATATCTACGAAACATTTTCCCATATTCACAAATAACAACTATTTAAAATTAAATTGATGTTTTTCAAAATATGTCCAACACAAAATTATTTCAATACTTTTGTGTTATTGAAGAAAAATCACCGTTATCAAATTTCGACCAAACATTTTCCTAAATGATTTCTTAAGCTCATAAATAAACTAAATATATACTCAAACAAAAATGTTGTAAATATTATAAAATTGTATGTTATCTAAGATTTTACCACAAAAATTCCGTCCCAACTAATGTAATAATTTATATATAGAAATGTTTCCCAAGTTACCAAGTTTCCCAAAAATAAAAATATTGGCTCTTTGGAATATTTTAGGAAAAATGTTTACATTGAAAAACGTCGTGCTTCTATGGAGAACTAAAAACATTTTTATCACGAAAAAAATATATTATTGTTTAAGTGTAATGTGATGATGGAAATCTCACATAAAGCTTCCAAATTAATGTAGAAAAACTTTAAACAATTTCGCTCGAGTTGGAAAGTTTTTCTAAAAAAATTAACACTAGAACAGGAAAATTATTTTTTCTTCGACCGTTAGAATTTCTTTATTTATATACATTCCTGAAAAATAAAATCCAGTAACGTGATGGTGGAAATCTCATATAAATCTTACAAATTAATGTAGAAAATTAACTTTAAACAATTTTGCTCGAGTTTGAAAGTTTTTGCATATACTATTAAATCGTTTTCTTCTTCGACCGTTAGAATTTGTCTGTTTACATATTCCTACAAAATATAAATCAGGAATGTGATGTTTGAAATCTCACATATGAATCTTACAAATCAATGTACAAAATTAACTTTAAACAATTTTGCTCGAGTTTGAAAGTTTTTGCATATACTATTAAATCGTTTTCTTCTTCGACCGTTAGAATTTGTCTGTTTACATATTCCTACAAAATATAAATCAGGAATGTGATGTTTGAAATCTCACATATGAATCTTACAAATCAATGTACAAAATTAACTTTAAACAATTTTGCTCGAGTTTGAAAGTTTTTGCATATACTATTAAATCGTTTTCTTCTTCGACCGTTAGAATTTGTCTGTTTACATATTCCTACAAAATATAAATCAGGAATGTGATGATTGAAATCTCACATGAATCTTACAAATTAATGTAGAAAAACTTTAAACAATTTCGCTTGAGTTGGAAAGTTTTCACCAAAAAATTAACAATAGTAAATCATTCTTCTTCGACCGTTAGATTTGTTTATTTATATATTCCCACAAATTAAACTATATAATCCAGTAATGTGTCGATAGATGATTGAAATCTCACATGAATCTTACAAGTTAATATACACAACTTTAAACAATTTCTTTCCTCGAGTAGGAAAGTTTTTCTAAAAAATTAACAGTAGTAAATCATTTTTTTTCGACCGTTAGATTTGTTTATTTATATATTCCTACAAACTATAATCCAATAATGTGTCGATAGATGATTGAAATCTCACACGAATCTTACAAGTTAATATTTTCTAAAAAAACGACACTTACCCATAATCTCGCTCTGAGCATTAGCCAAGGATGCATACATTTCGATGATATATTTAACCAAGACGAATTAGTTTATCCTTTTAATTCAAAATCTTGCCAAACGTTTCCCCATTTTTGTTGTTAGGACGTAATATTGCCTACTTCTTCAGCCCAAGATTCGTTCTCATGACAAATTAAGACGGAGATCCTATATATAAGCGTCGCTAAATTTAAACACAAAGAAGCCGATCTACTCAGTATCACTTGTTTAGGAGCGATAATCACTCAATAAAAAATACTGATAGCTGATTGGTCAAGATATAGCAGATGAGTTAGCCAATTAAATAGGATCATTGTGTCTGGATCTATTTGTTTCATTTGCGGTAAGATATGAATAAAAGAACGTGTTTGTTATACGGTTGAAGTAGTTTCGTGGTTTGGATCTTTAGGGAAAGAAAGTAGGGAGAGGCTGAGAGAATGAATGAATGGTTAAATAGTTGAATGGGTGAATGAATGGATGAACGAACGAACGAATGAATGGATGGATGGATGGATGGATGGATGGTTGAATGAATGGATTAATGGTTAAATGGTTGAATGAACGAATGAATGGATGGATGGATGGATGGATGGTTGAATGAATGGATTAATGGCTAAATGGTTGAACGAATGAATGGATGGATGGATGGATAGATGGATGGTTGAATGAATGGATTAATGGTTAAATGGTTGAATGAATGGATGGATGGATGGATGGATGGATGGATGAACGGATGAATGAATGGATGGATGGATAGATTGATGAATGAATGGATGAATGAATGGATGAATAGATTGATGAATGGATGAATGAATGAATGAATGAATGGTTAAACGGTTGAATGAATGGTTGAATGCATGAATAAATGGATAGATGAATGAATGAATGGATGAATGAATGGATGAATGAATGAATGGATGGTTGAATAATAATAATAATAATGATCTTTATTTGGTAACAGATAAAGTTTACACACTTTTTTTCAATCTGGCCCGTAGTATATATCTAAGGCCCTATGGCCAACTCGTGGATCACTGTTAGAACATTTTGAAAGCGCTTAGTTTTTAGACCACTTTTAATGTTGACTTTGTTGGATATAATTTAAAAAATCTCAGAACATTATGAAAATAATGAATGTTAGCATATTGAAAAGACAAGGCATTGATTTCAAACAAATAAAACTTTATTTATAATAGATTTAAAATTTATGTAAAAATCTTAATTGTCAGGCCCACTCGGGGGCCTAAAATCGCCGTAATATTAGGCGATCTAATGCGATTTTAGCCAAAAGTTACTAACCTCTAAGGAGATCTTTGGCGATGTTAGGCGATTTTAGCAAAAAGCTCTTAAATTCGTAGGCGATGTTAGGCGATTTAAGGCGTTCTGGGCGATGTTATGAACCGGAGAAGGCCGATTGCACATGTAGATTAACTACTAAAAAGATGAATTATGTTTTGAAAATATATATATGTTATTTACCGGCTGGGAGGTCCGTATAGTGAAAAACTGCCCGAGGTCTTGGATGTACGGACCGAGGTCCGCCGAGACCGAGGGCAGTTTTTCACTATACGGACCGACCTCTAGCCGGTAAATAACTTATTTATTTTTTTTATTCTCTCTCTATATTAAATTAATGTTTTTGATATTTTACGACGCGCGTTGCTTTCAAATGGCTTCCCAGTAGTTTTACTGAAAAAGAGCGGGTTGTCAGAAACCGGTTTTCATTCAGTGTGACGGCGCCTCGACAAACTTGCAGAAATTTTAATGCCAACATATTTTAAATTACTGCAGCTTTCTCCATCATTCCAAATCAAATATCGTTTAAAGAGAAAGGGTTTTGTTTATATCTCAACATCAAAGAAAGTCAAGAAACAAAAAACAAGTTTTACAAAGGATTTTAGCTGACACGAACACTGAGGAAACCAAGATGGATGTTGAAACGAGTTGAAATTCGTCGTTCTTGTGGAAGTTTGCATCAAGAAAAAAGCCTACTGAAGCTTATTTTTCGATAAATGATAAGAAATAAGAAATTTAGTCGAAGTCACCGACAACTGTTGAAGGAATTAATTTGTCTGTGTCGTAATTTATGAAGAAGATGAAAGTTGAAAGCATTAGGATCGCTGACAGGACTTTAAATCAAGCAAATCGACCTTTTTCAAGATTGTTTATCCTTTTGTGTGCAGAAAAAGAAAGACAAGAACACTTCCTTACTTCAAAAATGTTGTATACTTTGTACATAAACTTCTCATGAATTTATAGCATTTTAAAAGTGACTGAAAAGCAACGACATATCTCATCAAAAGATAGCTCAATTCACCGCCGTGTTGTTTACGTTTTACAAGGAATGATTAAAAGTACAAGGATATTTTTCAACTACTATTGAGGTATGTGAACGAGCTTTATATTCTTTAGAAAATTAAATAAAACTTTGTGTATTCTCTCGTGAGTTTTTGCAATATTGACTTGATTTTCTCAACTTTTGCTTGTCAAAATGTTTGCAAAAACAATGCTCGCCACGTAGCTTTTAATTTTCTCTCAGTCGGTTATCGCATTCTGTCAGTGTCATTTGGTGAATTCAGAATTCTAGATCTCCTACTATTTTGATCGATAAATATTACCATAATTAACAATTACCTATTAAAGAAGATTTTTCAAATTTTTCAAAAACCAACGAACAGGATACCGCGGACCGGGCAGATCGTGAAAAACTGGCCCGCTCGCTAGCCAATCACAGCGCGCGAATCACAGGATACCGGACCGAAAAAAAATAATAATATTTAACAAAAAAAGTATAATTATATAATAGTTACTTGTTTCTTTGCTTTGATGGCAGTTTGTATTGGAATAATCCAGCTTTCTTGTCGTTGTTTTTAACTCGTGGATCGAAGATCCTCGAGTTATTGGGATGGGGCTTTTGAACCGGAAGTGTCACTCACTCACTCACTCACTCACTCACTCACTCACTCACTCACTCACTCACTCACTCACTCACTCGCTCACTCACTAGACCGTCAGTGTAAACTTTTGAGCCCCAAGATCTCGGTCAGCGTACTTCGAGCACATGGATATTTGATTCGTCTGAAGGAATGATTTTTCGGTCGAAGTAATCGCGAATACTCTCATATTTTATGTGCTCACGCCACACGATTCGCAGTAGAATTACACATAAGTTTATGTCGAATGTTTTCGGAAATGGTCACTCTGAATTTTACTAAAGATCATGCAATTTACGAGCGAACTAAGCGAGCCAACTTATTATGATCAAATTTATCGAGATATCTTCCCTGCTATAAACAGAAGCTACTTTTTATCCATCCTTTCATAATGCTATGGAATGGATTCACAACCAGTTACAAAGGACGAAGCTGTTATTACTGGATATTTAACAGTATTTCCGGTAAGCATTCTTAGAGAGTACGATACACACTAGAAGTGAAGACAACAACAGTATAATTGTTTAGTGATGTTGTAGGGTAAATATATTGCTTAATTATTTCTTTTATATTTTTGATTAAAGTAACCAGTTTATCTGTCAATAGTTTAATTTTATTGACTACTATTAATTCGTACAAATTCGAACGGCGATTGAAACAGGCGATTCTCGAGCTCTTAGCTTCTTGCACAGAACAACAAACTTATTCGCAAAACTTAAATCGCTTCACCCTATTATCTAGCAGTTCAACTTAACGATCTATGTATATGTAGATGAAAGTAATAGTTCTTTCTTTACAATATGTGAGATAACGTGATCGGTTTTACCTCCAGGTTGACTTCGACAACAACAAATAAACAGCTAAAACGGCCTCTCTAAAAACTACACCCAACAGCCCAAATCGTCTCAAATATAACACCAATTGCTTCAATGACTATCTATTTTGCTTTTTCTGGCGTTTATTTTGCAAGAACAACTTAATAACACTGTTTCTTAGACACTCTTTGAACTCGCATGTATCTCTGCACGAACCGAAGATCGAACCAGGTAAATATCAGACTTGTCAGCGGATCACGGACTGAGGGAACGACGGACCGTAAGGGAAACGGACGACAACCAAAAAAATACAAATAAAACAACAACATTGAATACTTATTTTTCGCTTCATATCATCTCAAGCTAATCCGAGAAAATATTTACATAATCGTAATGGAGCGGTCTAAACTGTAAGCGCTTTCAAAATGTTCTAATTATGATCCACGAGTTGGCCATAGGTGGCCTTTGATTATCTACCTTGGGCTCCTGGTCTTGCTGATCAATCTGCTTTCTGAGAATTCGAGGATCGAGTTGGCTCGAGTATGAAAAACGGTCTGATATTGACATGTTTTAGAACATTCTCGTACCCAGGCTAACTCGGTCGTTCACCTCTCCCGTCATTACCTCTGGTAACAACGGATTTGAGACCCTCTCAGCCCGATGCTGATTGGCCAGTAAAATCGCGCATGCGCGAGTTTCGACGTACATTGACCCTAGGATTCTCGTTCGTAGGATCCACGAGTTAAAAACGGTCTGATATTGACATGTTTTAGAAAACCTCTTTCCGTAAAAACGTTAGAAAATCACAGCTAGCAATTGTATAATGTCTTGAGCAAACAATTTACCCAAAGCGAACGCTGATTTGGAGGAGTAAATCGATGTAGAAGTACGAGAAATCCGAATAAATTCGTGTTCAAATCCAAGATGGCGATTTGCTTGGGCTTCCTGTGGTATTTGGGCTTCCTGTGGTGCAATACCTCGTGCTTTGAACGAGTCAGCCGTTTTTAAGCCGTGTCTGGGTGCACGTTTTAAAATTCAATGTAAACAAATTCATAAAAAAATATTTACAATGCAGTATGTTTGTTTTTGTTGTTTTTACGTGTCTTTTTTTGAGTTGTTAGATTCCTCAATCATTCTGAGCATGCGCGAAAGATCGAATATCTGATTGAGTGACCTCTCGCATATAAATAATTTCGCTTAAAAACTTAAAATTAGAAAAGATACACCATTTTTTACGTTGTTAATAATAAGTATGTACTCGTTGTTGGTCATAACTTCTATTTGCGATTATATAATGAATTGTCCCACATGGGAGGTTAGAGCGATTATTTGGGGTATAAATTTTAAACTTACACTTAGACTACATAGTGAGAATAGCTTTGTGAGGTTAGAACGTGACTCCTATGGTGGGGTAAGTTCCAAGTGGGGTGGGGTAGGTCGTGACGTATTTACACAGGGAGCCCCAACTGGGGGAGGGGTGGTATTGATTACGTCATTACACAGGAAACCCAATTGGGAGAGTGCTTGTTTGAAAGATGATGTAATGGAGATACGACGGTACGCTGACCAAAATCTTAGGGCTCAAAAGTTTACACTGAAGGTCTAGTGAGTGAGCGAGTGAGTGAGTGACACTTCCCGTTCAAAAGCCCCATCCCAATAACTCGAGGATCTTCGATCCACGAGTTAAAAACGGTCTGATATTGACATGTTTTAGAAAACCTCTTTCAGTAAAAACGTTAGAAAAACACAGCTAGCAATGGCCCATTCCAGCTATAAGCGACGCGCGCAGGGAGTTATGGGAAGTGTGGGAAAATTGAGACAAATATATTCAAAATGGCCGACTTGTAAACAATGTCGCTCCCGTAGCTGTTTATAGTTTGATTTTCGCCTCGAGAATTATGATTTTTCTCATAATCTCTTAATGTAAATAAGCACATGGATTACTGCACTGTCCCAGGAGTCGATAATGGCTCGTCTTCAACGAAATTGAACTCTGAAGCGAAGAAATGTGGTGGTGGATCGTCTTGCTGCGTAACTTTTTGTAAAAACAATACCAAGAGAAACACAAATCTCTCGTTTCACAAGTTTCCCAAGGACAAAACATTGAGAAATACTTGGATTCATTGGGTGGGAAGACATAATTTCATACCAAAAGACCACCATCGGGTTTGTTCCGAGCATTTTCCTGGCGGCAAAAAAACATACTTCAACAACGTACCTACTATTACACCAAAGAAAATCAAGCCAACAGCAACAAAACCTAGGCCAACTCTCAAATGTCGTGATCGTATATTTAAAGAACAGAATAAAGAGAATGTTACAGTCTGTATAGCAGTCGAGGAGCCGATGAAAAGCCAAGAGGAGCAACTTAAATCTGAGATTAGCAGACTTGAAAACGAACTTGAAGAACTTAAACTTAAGTATTCCAGTGAAACGACTGCACTAAAAAGTGATCTACAACAAAGCAAATTCTCCATTAATAAATTTAAGAACTCTGATTCTGACTTTGAATTTTATACAGGTTTCAAAAGCTATGCCAAATTTAAAGCATTTTTCTCCTTTCTTGAGCCAGCTTGTACAAAGTTACAGTACATAGGGTCAAACAATGGCTGCTTAAATTCTACTCAACAGGAAAAACGTGGACGAAAGAGATCACTGTGCCCAGAAGAAGAACTTTTTATGGTTTTGTCCAGATTAAGGTGTGGACTATTAGAAAGAGACATTGCAATAAGGTACAATATCTCTGTTTCTCAAGTGAGTAATATTTGGATTACGTGGTTGGACTTTCTACATCAAAGATTAAGGTCAATTCCAATTTGGCCTTCAAGGGAACTAGTCAATAATTCAATGTCATTAAGCATTAAAGAACATTATCCTAATACTAGGGTAATCATAGATTGCACAGAAATCTTCATAGAAATGCCTTCTGCGCCAGCCACCCAATCTGTTACCTTCTCTTCCTATAAGCACCATAACACAGCCAAGGCACTGATTGGTATTTCCCCTGGAGGTGCTCTCACATTTGTTTCTGAATTGTATGCTGGACGTACTTCTGATAAGCAGCTAACCAAGGACTGTGGTATCCTGAAGTTGCTTGAAAGCAGAGATGAGGTAATGGCAGATAAGGGGTTTGATATAGATGATTGTATGCCAGATGGAGTAACCTTGAATTACCCGCCTTTTCTAAATGATCAGCAACAATTTAATATTGATGAAGAAGTAAGGACTAGGAGAATAGCTAAAGAAAGAGTTCATGTGGAACGGGCCATCGAGAGAATAAAAAACTTTAGAATCTTAAAGCAGGTTATCCCACTACGCATGGCAGCCGATGTCAACAAAATATGGGTAATTTGTAGTTATCTCACTTTATTTTCAAAGCCTCTTGTTATGTCAGCTGATCATGAACAGTGATATTTTTATTATAATATATTATATAAACCATCCAAGTTAAACAAAAAAACATTGTTTCTAATCTTTGTGTTTCTCAAATAAACGGTTTCAGTTTGAGGTGATAAATTCTCATTGCTTAATTGTGACAAGAGAAAAAGAATAACTTTAATTTAGCATTGCATCATACTGAAACCTTTATGTATGACAGGAAGCATATCTCAAAACAGCTGGACTACTATTTTAATTTTATTTTATTATAAAGAGATTTTCATTATGCAAACTCAGTCCTACAAACACATGCATGTACAATCAAGGGGTTTTAGTGAATGTTCAATTAAATAGTGTCCGACCCGTATTGGCATTTGAGTTTCACTGTTTGCAAAATGAAGATGACAGCAAATTAGTATAATGAACTTAATAAAAAATATTATATGAACTTTTACTTATATATATATATATATAGTCGTTTGCAAAAATTCTGACCGCATCAAAGTATATCGGGTGCATTGTGGGTAATGTTTATTTATGCCTTTAAGTGCTTTTATGCGCTCTTGGTACTATCAGAACCATCCATAACACTTCAATGATGCTTACTTCATGTCATTGAATGAATTCTGAAAAATATTGGAGCGTTTTAAGGCAGAATTACCTACATATCTATATACCTATATACTTATATACTTATATACTTGTACGGTCAGAATTTTTGCAAATGACTGTATATATATATATATATATATATTATATAAATACAATAAGTAAATACATGCAGAATAAGGTAACAATTTTGTCCTTATTGAAAAAATTGGACATACAGATATTCAATATCTGATATTTATCTATTATTATGATCAAATAAATTAAATTATTATTGTAAATAAATATATTATGAAATTGTTTATGTAAATATTTTTAAAGAGCACTTAAATTCAATTATTTACATTTTTTGATGATTAGAGTGGTTTTCATAAATTTGTGAAATAATTACTGATTTCATTGTTTTATTCTATGTTCAACTGACCTAGCTAGTAGCTAGAGTCTAAACATTTAAAGTGTGCTGAATACTTCACACTAGAGTGGTTTCCATTCTGTTTTTTTTTTTTTTTTTTTTTTTGTATTTGACACACTTTAACTAATATGCTTTGTTTCACGGGTTAATAAAAACCACTCTATTTACTATGTACTAAATAGTCCTAATTAAACAATAAAAAACAATAGAATTAGCATAATTTAGGTATGTTTTGTAATATAGAGCTGTTTTTATTAACCTGTGAAACACACTTTAGTGTATTACTCTTTAATACACCTTAATTTCATTGTGTTCTTTTGTTGTTATTTGACTATAATTTACACTTTAATTAGTACACTTTGTTTCACAGGTTAATGAAAACCACTCTACATGCATGTTGCACACTTTTAGTGTTTGTACTCTATTATACATAGTAAATATAATTCTTATAGTATTTGTTTCATGGGTTTATGAAAATGACTCTTCTGTAAAATCATAAATTAATTCATTTAAAGATTGAATTACTATTTATACAAGAAATGTAAAATAAAACCTGGTAAGCTTTGGAAGCATTATATTCTCCCAGTTTGCTACATTAAAATAAATGCGTTCAATGTGAATATCTTTAACAGTATAAACAATGAAATCTAGCCATGTTAATTGACAGATAGCCATAACTCCCTGGCACTGAAAGTAATAGACATGATTTTGTTTCAGACACGGTTTTCCATCTTTGTAGTGAAGGTAAAAATTTGAATCATCACATGCCTCTTTAATGGTCTTATCTATTTTTGACGATGGACATTTTATCTCAGCAGCACCATGAGGGTCTTGCTCATGAGAATCATAAACAAATGCATCAGGACTTGAACCAAGCCATGGCCATTTACGGTTGATGACAAAACCAACTGATTGGCAAATATCCACAGGATAACTCTGCTTTGATTCAAAATACCTTAAAAGTGCAGGTTCTTCACTGTCCTTACCCCACTTACAACTTTTTAGTACTCGTGTTGACAAAGATGAATTTGTAATTGTCCCAATGATTGTCTTGGGATAAACTGACTCCCTTCTCTTTATTACTGAACCAAAATTTGAGGATGTCAATCGTTTGCCTCTTTCTGCAAACCACTCCTGGCTATCTGATTGTCCTCTGGTGTTTCTTTCAATTTCTCTTGATTGTTTATAATCAATGTTCATGTTTTTTAAAGCAAGAGTCTGCTGTTCACTTCCTGATATTAGAGTTAAATCTGTGCTGGCACCAGATAGAGTACTTAATATTTCTTCTCTCACACTTTCTGTGTTAAGACAACTTAAAGCTTTTTTGATAGACTTAACTTTGGTTTTTGAAGGCAAAGTATCTCGATATTGTACATAATCAAAAGGATTAAAGTCCTGGTCAGTCAAAACATCAACAAGAGGGCTTTCCCCACCACATTCGACAAGACTATCTCGCAGTTGCACCAAATCTTCTTTTACAACTTTCTCAGCAAAGGCAGGTGTAGCATTATAACCTTCTCTTTGACCTGTGACGTAAGGACGTTTGCGGTCTCTTTCGTACTTTGCATGTTCAAATAGCAGATCTTCAAATAGTATGGCTTCTTTCATTGAGGTTCCTGCTGTTGGAATGTTCCATGTTTGTAGCTTTTCGGTGCAAGAAATACTGTCAGGGACCTCCAAGAGCTCCAGCTCTTTATAGTCTAAAACTTGGAAAAGGAGAGCGGCAACATGCTTACAGCATCCTCCTTTTCCAACGGGACACTCGCAATGCGCACGAGACACCTTCCCAGATTGTTGTAGCATGTGTATATAAATTGTGTATTCTGTTTTCTTCATTTGGGCATGGACTTTTCCACGAACCAGAAAAAACTCCTCGTTGCCCAACTTCACATGGGGTTTAACTAAAACATTGTTGACAAATCCCGACTTGAACAACTGATAACCAAGTTTTTTATGTCTTTTAGCTCCTTTGGGTTGTTGATCTTCGCCCATTTCTGAAACGATGTGGTTTTGAAGCAATTCGTACGTGAAAGGCGGCAAACCTGACAAATTTCTCGTCCACACTACTCGAGGACATTGAATTGTATCCATTTTCCTTTTAAAATTGCTTTTTGGTATAAAAGACCAACGTAAACAGTATTCACAGTTTGTTTACAAAGTCGGCCATTTTGAATATGTCTCAATTTCCCACACTTCCCATAACTCCCTGCGCGCGTCGCTTATAGCTGGAATGGGCCATTGTATAATGTCTTGAGCAAACAATTTACCCAAAGCGAACGCTGATTTGGAGGAGTAAATCGATGTAGAAGTACGAGAAATCCGAATAAATTCGTGTTCAAATCCAAGATGGCGATTTGCTTGGGCTTCCTGTGGTATTTGGGCTTCCTGTGTTGCAATACCTCGTGCTTTGTTAAGCCGTGTCTGGGTGCACGTTTTAAAATTCAACGTAAACAAATTCATAAAAAATTATTTACAATGCATTATGTTTGTTTTTGTTGTTTTTACGTGTCTTTTTTTGAGTTGTTAGATTCCTCAATCATTCTGAGCATGCGCGAAAGATCGAATATCTGATTTAGTGACCTCTCGCATATAAATAATTTCGCTTAAAAACTTAAAATTAGAAAAGATACACCATTTTTTACGTTGTTAATACTAAGTATGCACTCGTTGTTGGTGATAAATTTTATTTGCGATTATATAGTGAAGTATCCCACATGGGAGGTTAGAGCGATTATTTGGGGTATAAATTTTAAACTTACACATAGACTAGCCTTCGCAGGCAACTTTTTTCACTTTTGGGCTTCCTTTTTTGAGATCCCTCAGGAAACCCAAAGGAATCCCAAAAGAGAAAAAGGAGTAGCCTGCGGAGGAGGCTACACATAGACTACATAGTGAGAATAGCTTTGTGAGGTTAGAACGTGACCCCTATGGTGGGGTAAGTTACAAGTGGGGTGGGGTAGGTCGTGACGTATTTACACAGGAAGCCCAAAGTGAGGGAGGGGTTGTCTTGATTACGTCATTACACAGGAAACCCAATTGGGAGAGTGGTTGCTTGAAAGATGATGTAATGCATATAGTGAGGTACACTGACCAAAATCTTGGGGCTCAAAAGTTTACGCTGACGATCTAGTGAGTGATCGAGTGAGTGAGTGACACTTCCGGTTTAAAAGCCCCATCCCAATAACTCAAGGATCGAGGATCTTCGATCCACGAGTTATAAAAATGGAATTAATTGTTTTTGAGTGCAGTGATGTTATGAGATCATATCACGTATTTTACAACCGCACAACATCAGCATAGCTCATAAACCCATATCTACACTACGCCAGATCCTGACTAAGGTTAAAGACAAAGACAGTCCTAATGATCGAATCGGTGCTATATATAAAATTGCATGCAATGACTGTGAGGATACATATATTGGTGAAACAGGTAGATCGTTTAATACTAGAAAACAGGAACATCAGAAAGCAGTTCAACAACAGGACAATCGAAACAACATCGCCATGCATTATACCAAGACTTGACATTCCATTAACTGGGATTCTGGTGAATGCATTTCTTTTAGTGGGAACAGAAAGCAAAGACTAGTCCTTGAAAGTTGGTTTACCAAGTAAGAACATCAACCAATTAATAGATCTATTACACTTCCAACACAATACAACCGGCTTTTAAACAAACTTAACAAACAAAACGCCACCGAAACGGTACCGCCACACAATGGGACTTATGCCGCTAATGACACCAAAGCGGTTCAGCCACACAACAAGACCGATGCCGCTAATGACGCAACATCCATTAATTAGCGTGGGAGTATAAATATCACTCTATCTGACTTTTTATTCACTTGACTCTGAAGATGACTTCCGCACAGGATGTCGAAACGTCAGTCACATCAAACAGCCCTTCTGAGGGCTACATCCACCCGGATGATCCTATTACAAATATTGTTACTTCGACAAATATTGTTACTTCGATAAACATTCATTCACCTGGGCTCAGACCATTCAATACAATAAAGTGATGTTTTAATATAGTCTAGTGTTTTCAAGTATAACGTTGCTCTGTAGTTTTTGATATGCGAGGTCTTCTATTGCTTTTGTGAATTGTTAAATGTTTTTCAAGTTGGTGATACAGTCGTCCAGAGAGTTCCACAGTCTTGGTGCCAGGAACGAGAAACTTCGCTTACCAAAGTTGGTCTCTACTTTAGGTAGTACTAATTTTGACGCTTTAGATCTTGTATTATATATAATTTGTGCGTTGGTTTTATCAGCAAGGAGGCTAGAGGTGTTGGAGTCGATCCATTAAGTAGCTTATATACTATGGTAAGTATACGGACGATGACTATATCTGAGAAGGGTATCTTCTTTAATGTTTTGAATAATGGCAAAGATGGTGACATCCTCTCGGCATTGACTAGGAGTCGTACTCCTCGCTTTTGGGCCAATAAAAGTCGATTTAGTTTTTCCGAATCACAGTTCCCCAAACTGAGCAGCAGTACTCCATAGCTGGCCGTGCGATCGAGTTGTAAAGTGTTTCTAGTGAATTCAATGCAAGGAATGGCTTAGCACGTCTGATAAATTCCAATTTTGTGTTGAACTTCTTGATAGTTTTAGTTATGTGGTCTTCCCAGTTTAAGTTAGCGTCAATGTATTCCCCCAGAAGTTTTTCGCATTTTGATTGATCTATGGTCTCATTATTGATGAGGATGATAAGAGGATCAGAGTCTTTGAGTCTTTGTTTGCTTCCAATGAGCATCACATTTGTCTTTTTAGGGTGTAGAATCATTTTATTCTGTGACGCCCATGTGCTGAGGTTGTTCAAGCTGTTTTGTAGTTTTGAGTTTATCTCTGTTATCGATTGGCTGGAGACATAAAGAGAGGTGTCGTCCACGTACATGTATGTCTGGCATTCTGTGTTGATGGTTGGTAGATCATTTACAAAATTGATGAACAGCATTGGTCCCAAACACGATCCTTGGGGAATTCCTGAATTTACAGGGGCGGGGTCCGAAGTACAGTTTTCTATGGATACAACTTGTGTTCTGACCTTTAGATAGGTCTTGAATGGTTAAATTAATGTTTGAACAAATGAATGGATCGATGAATATATTAATAAATGAATGAATGGATGGATGGATGGATTCATGGTTGAATAAATAAATGGCTGAATGAATGAATGAGTGCACATGAGTGAATAAAAGGTTCAATGAATGAATGAATGTTGTAAGCTGTCTTTCTTATCTTACTTGACCTGTCAGCAGCCTTCGATACTGTAAATCATGGAATCCTGTTAAATAGACTTGAAACTGTTTTTGGGATTGGAGGCTCAGCATTGAAATGGTTTCAGTCATATCTAGAAAGTAGAACCTTTTTTGTTTCTGTTGAAGGGGGCAAGTCTTCACATCGCTCATTTGATTGTGGTGTTCCTCAAGGGTCAGTTCTGGGACCAATCTTATTTCTTCTATACACTTCTCCTTTAGTAGATATTATCCTTTCTCATGGTTTAGACTTTCATTTGTATGCTGATGATACTCAGCTCTACATTTCTTTTTCTGATTCTTCAAATGATGAAGTGGCATCTGCTAAACTAAAGGTTGAAGTATGTACTAGAGATATTGACAAGTGGATGCATGATAACAAGTTAAAACTTAATGGTGACAAGACCGAAATAGCTGTTCTTTCAGCTACTCATCGTGCTTCCCCCAGTGTTGATTCTCTTAATATATCTGGCTTTGACGTTGCTCCTTCTTCCTCCGTTCGTAATATTGGTGTAATTTTTGATTCGAATCTATCTCTTGACTCTCATATAACATCTGCTTGTAAATCATGCTTTTTTCATTTACATAATATCTGGAAAATTCGTAATTCCCTTAGTCCTGCTGCTTGCGAAACCCTAGTTCATGCGTTCGTTTCTTCAAAACTTGATTTTTGTAATTCCCTGTTGTATGGCCTTCCACTAAATTCTATTCGAAAGCTTCAACTGGTACAAAATGCCGCAGCAAGACTTGTCACTTACTCTCGAAAGCAGGAGCACATTACACCTATTCTTAAATCTCTTCATTGGCTGCCCGTAGAGCAACGGATTCAGTATAAAATTCTTCTTATTACTTTTAAATCTCTGCATGGACTGGCTCCTTCCTATCTATCTAATCTTTTAAATTTTTACACTCCTGCTCGTTCTCTGAGATCTTCTTCGTCAAACTTATTACAAAGGTCTACCTTTAATCTCAAAACATATGGCAAAAGATCATTTTCAGTCGCTGCTCCGTTTTTATGGAATTCCCTTCCAGAGAATATTAGAAAAATTTCTTCTTTAGATATTTTTAAAAAACATTTAAAAACTTACCTTTTTAATTTAGCATATTCTTAAAATTGAAATGTTTTAATTTATATAGTTATTATATTTTATTTTTACTTTTACTGCAATTAATGTATGAAATATGATATATGTAAAAAAAAAAGTAAATGTATGAAATTTAATTGTCTTTTTCATGTTTTTGAATCTTTTGATTTTCAAAATGTAAAGCGCCGATGAGCTTAAGGATATCGGCGCTATATAAATGATAATTATTATTATTATTATTATTATTGTATTCTGGTTTAAAGTTATCTGTATTGCAGGGTATTGTTTCGTTCTTTCTTGGCGTTGCAAGATGTATTGTTATACAATAGCTTTGGAATAACTGGGACTGCATTGCGTTGGTTTACATCCTATTTATCTGGGAGATCTCAGCGCATCAGTTTCGAGGGCAGCTACTCCAAGAGGTTTGATCTACCCCACGGTGTTCCTCAAGGTTCGTGCCTTGGACCAATGTTGTTCACTATATATGCCAGTAAGCTGTTTGAAATAATCAAGATTCATCTTCCGGAAGTACATGCCTATGCTGACGATACCCAGCTGTATCTGGCGTTTGAACCAGACTCTGACGCCAGTAAGATGGATGCAGTGAACGCTATGCAAGATTGTATTGACAATATCAGGACTTGGATGGCGTTATAAAACATAGATTATTTAATTGGCACTCGGCCACAATTAGGTAAAGTGAACATTGCACATCTAAACATTGGTCAAGCAAATATACCAATAGTATATCACAATCTTGGCTCGTGGTTCGATTCAAACCTTAGTATGACCACGCACATTAATCTGTCAATCAGTGTTTTATCATTTGTTCAATATTAGACAAATTAGGAAGTTTTTGACATATGACAGCACCAAATTGCTTGTGCAGGCTGTGATCATGGCGCGTATTGACTATTGCAATGGACTCTTGTATGGGGTACCAGCTGTGCATCTTTCTAAATTACAGCGTCTCCAAAATTCGGCAGCGCGACTTATAAGTTTTACACCTAGATATTGTCATATATCGCCAGTTTTATACTCGCTAAACTGGCTGCCAGTAAGGTTTAGAATTCTATATAAAATTGCTGTTATTACCTTCAAGATAATTAACAACTTAGCTCCAACGTATCTAAGCGACCTCATAAGCATAAAATTGAGTCCGCGCTATAACTTGCGATCTAAAGCTGCTGGCATTGTGTTGCATGACCCGACAGGCAGGTTTAAGCGCACGCTTGGAGACAGATCATTTACAGCAGCTGCTCCTAAGACCTGGAACAATCTACCTGACTATATTAGGAAAGAGAACAACTTTAATAAGTTTAAAAGTCTTTTGAAGACACATTATTTTAGAGAAGCATTTAGTAACTTAACTTAGTTTTTTATTTTGTTTTACTTGTTTTATTATTACTTAGTTATTTAGTTTAGATATATCTTATCTCAAATTAAGGCTATGCACACTTTGTTCTATTTTGAACTACATGTAAATATTATAATATTAGTACTATCATAATTTGTATATATATATATATATATTTTAAGTAGTTTTATATATAGTGTATAGTATTTCATTTAATGTAATGCGCATTTGATCATATATAACATGTTAAAATGCGCAATATAAGTATTAAACATTATTATTATTATTATTATTATTATTATTATTATTATTATTATTATTATTATTATGTTATCTGGTTTAGAGTTCTTTTCATTGCAGGGTATTGTTTTTTTCTTGCTTAGTGTTATAAGATGTATTACATAGACTGAATCGAAATATGGGGGCCTGCTATTGTTCTTGACTGACTAGCCTCGTGATCATGATTGAATTTTACATGAATGAGAGGCTAGTGAGTCAATAACAATAGTTATTCAAATTGGTCGCCATATTTTGATTCGGTGTATATTCTGCTTATACATTTATTAGCTAGATATATATTGCAGGGTATTGTTTTGTTATTTCTTGTTGTTATAAGATGTATTACATATTCTGTTTATATATTTATTAGCTAAACATATTTTGCAGGGTATTCTACATGAAGGTGCACATTTCTACTTGCTGTAACATGTCCGGTTGGGCACTTTGAAACAGTCAATTGTACTTTGATTTTTATATAGGCACTAAATAAGTACTTTTAGACAATAGCAATTTTATTTTATTTCATAGGTTTATTGTTTTCGCTCTACACAACTGACAATAAATTAGCGCCCTAATTGGAACAAACGCAACCTACAGGTATGAGTATTTCTGTCCTGACCCAGAAATTATCACTGTCCACAATCTTTCCGGATTGGTTCTTACAGAAACCACGTTTCCTCTTTAACATATTCATCTTATAAAAAGTCTCTTTACATTTAAATACCCCAAAATGACATGGAGATCGTTTACATTGGGCATATTGATAAAAACGTGGATAATATTCCCATCCTAGGCTTTTCCAAATCCAGTCTTTATCACACTTCCAGGAATCCTTTGGCTGGGGTGGCTGTTTCTTTCTCATAAGTGCTGCATCATTGCTCTCTTTAAGTGACGTCATGTTGGTCTTGTCTTGAGCCAGCGAATATGTCTGGTCATCGGTGTTGTTGTTTGATTGGTCAATGGTATCTCGGACATCGTCGGACATGTAGTTCGGGTTGTACGAATCGCCAAGTCGTGCACGCAAGAACTCTCTTTTGCCTGAATCGGCGCACATTAGGTAACCATTATTTGTATAATTTATCTTTCCAAAATGTGCAGGAAAACAGAGCACCGTCTCTGTTGTGAGGAGCATTATCGCCATTGCGATGGTTACCTAGGAAACAATCATTTTTGTATCAATCTCTAGCGTATACACCTATTTCAAAATAGGTTGTCGGAGAGAATTGGCGATTGCACGACTGAAAGGAACTTTGGGTACTCTTTTTCACAACTAAAATAAAATTCATTAAGTTTTAGAGCCTAAAAACACAAGGAAAATCAAAGTTCTTTCGGTTTTAAAGTGCCATTTACGAATTATATCAAGAACCACAGTTCCTTCCGATCGTGCAATCGACAACTGCCAATTACCAATCCGGCGCCAATTCTCTCCGATAACATTTTTGAAATAGGTGAATATGATGGCGATGATGACAACAATGACAATGATGAAAATGATAAAAATGCTTATGATATTCGTGATGATGGTGATGATGATGACAATGGTGATGATGATGACAATGGTGATGATGATGACAATGGTGATGATGATGACAATGGTGATGATGATGATGATGATGATGAAGACATTCTGATGAAGACGACAATGATGATAGTAATGTACAATCATGGTGGTGATGCCGGATGTTGATGGGTGATGATGATGATGATGATGTAACGACAGTAATGGCGATGGTTGTAATAGGGATGGCGAATAGTACTCCTAAAAATTAAAAGTCTAGGAAAAAATGGTCTCGGAATCTCGCCATATATGTGTACGCTTAATCTCGTTTTCGGTTTTCATTTGCTTAAACTCGTTTTTTTAATCTCGCTTAATCTCGTTTTTCATTCGCTTTTTTGCGTCCTGGAGTCTCGATTTTTTATTCGATTTTGAGAAACGAAAATCTCTGTTTCGGATTTTTAAAATGAAGTCTCGGTCTCGGAATTTAAATGTCTCGGCGTCTCAGACTTACCATTCGCCACTCCTTGTAATATGGTGAAGATGTCGAAGATGGTCATGATGATAACGACAATGATTTATAATAATGATGTCAATGTTTATGGAAACTAGCGAGTAAACTAGTATAGGCTTCGTCGGTGTTTGATATAAACGATAGGTAATAGAATGAAATTTGTAACACCGTAAAAAATGTTAACTGAACTTTACTGACGTTTCGAGCTTAAGGCCTTCGTCGGAGTAAAAGAGTTAGACTAAGACAGACACTGAGTTTAAATAAGAAGCGGGAAAATTGATGAACCAATCAAAAGGTGATAGAAAATGTAGGAGGAGTTAAATAACAATGGAAAAAAATTAATTGAAAGCTAATCGTTCATTCATGCCGAAAGGTTGCTGTGTACCTAAGGAATAAATTAATCGCATTTCTTTAGATTTACGGTTATTGTTAGTTCCAATAAAACAACATAAACCAAAAGCTGTCATGTGATTAATGTTATGATTAGCAGAATTAAAGTGGCTTAATAAGTTTTGTCGTTCATGCCTATATCACGAACGTCATCTAGGATACGATCACCAAGACGTCTACCAGTACAAGTTTCACCGACATAAATTTACAAAGCAAAAAACAATTTTCCTTATATAGTGTTTTTTTTTATGTTATATAAATTGTTATGTAGAAGCATCTGAATGATGAATGTATAAATAACAATGGAAAAAATTGATTGAAAGCGAATCGTTCATTCATGACGGAAATTTGAAAACGGGGTTAATCTATTGCATTAATTTAAATCCTTTTTATGTCTTAAAATGTTAAAGACGTATTTTTGAATATGTTCTGGCCTAGAATGGATGACTTCATTGAAACGGTAAAGAGTTATTTACCGTTATTCTAATAAACCCGCCCACGGTCGTCTAGTTCTAAATAGGATAAAGTTAAAAATATTCTAGCCAAATTTCTATTATATTATAATTTGTGTTAAAGTATTTTGTAATGTTATTTTCGTTAACTTTATCTTTATCACGATCATTATTGTTATCGTAAACGTTGTCGTTGTCGTTGTAATTATTGTATTGACTCTCGTTATCGTTATCGTTATCGTAAGCGTTGTCGTTAAAATGAAATGAAATCAACACTTACGCTTTTCTCAGCAACAGGTGAACAGTAGCTTGGTAGGAACAACAGGACGGCAACGAGAACGAAAACCAGGGCAGCTTTCATCACAAAAATCATAGTGGCTCTAAAGAAGACAAACAGCAACGAGATAATGTAACATACTATTTCAAAAAGGTTTCCAAAGAGATGTGTTATTCCAAGAATTAAGGAAATGTATTAAGGCATACCCCTATTTAAAAAAGGGTTGCTAAAGGAGATATGTTATTCTAAGAAGGAAAGGTATTAAGGCAAACATCTATTTCAAAAAGGGTTACCAAAGGAGATATGTTATTCTAAGAAGGAAAGGTATCAAGGCAAACATCTATTTCAAAAAGGGTTGCCAAAGGAGATATGTTATTCTAAGAAGGAAAGGTATTAAGGCATACATCTATTTCAAAAAGGGTTGCTAAAGGAGATATGTTATTCTAAGAAGGAAAGGTATTAAGGCAAACATCTATTTCAAAAAGGGTTGCCAAAGGAGATATGTTATTCTAAGAAGGAAAGGTATTAAGGCATACATCTATTTCAAAAAGGGTTGCTAAAGGAGATATGTTATTCTAAGAAGGAAAGGTATTAAGGCAAACATCTATTTCAAAAAGGGTTGTCTAAAGAGATATGTCATTCTAAGAAGGAAAGGAATATAGGCATACATCTATTTAAAACACATCAAACATTGTCGCCCGTCTTACTGTAGACGTGGTGGAAGGCCAGCTCTCTCACCACTACGCCAACCATGCCACACTAATGACTAGTGTAAAAACTCCACTGTATTCATAAGTATGAACGATCGCCTAACAAATACTTTTTAAATGTGTGTGTTTGACAAGTGGGATATCTAATTTTATGACTACACTCTACATATAAGTAAAAGGGCAGACATAACTTAATAAAGCGATCGTTGAACAACCACACCAAGATTACTACATCATACCATGCTTACCTTTTAAGTCTTGTGTTGTGTTTTCCTGAACTCCACGCTCTTGAAACGATGAATGCGTTTTTGATTTCCAAACACTTCTTATATAGCTCTTTTTCAATAATAGATCACAAAAACACTTGAAACAACTGGTGCTTAATGGAAGCATATTTACACGATGCGACAATTTACCGCATAGTGAGAGACAAAAGAGAACTGGTACTTAATGGGAACAATAATGACTTTGACGATTGCATCATAATGTTTAACAGATACAAAACATAATTTCACTTAAAATTTCACTGATTGAAAGAAAGACCTTTGTGTTTTTTTTTAATCTGTTGTATCTTGGACCCCTATATCACCCTTATAGATACATCATTAACGTCCCGCTTGCCCCCAATTTGGTGCACATGCATGGGGGATCAAACTTGTAGGCGTTTTCTGATTTAGAGTTCTTTGTACTATAGGGTATTGTTTTGTTCTTTCTTAGCGATTTAAGATGTATTGTATTCTGATGTAAGGGTATTCTACATGAAGGTGCACATTTCTAGTTGCTGTAACATGTCTGGTTGGGCTCTTTGAATCAGTCAATTGTATATTGATTTGTATATATCCTCCACTACTTTAAACAATTTTAAACATTTTCTCTAAATTGTTTATGGTTCACCAGCTAGAGTGGTTATTGTCTTAATTGCTTCCATTAGCGACATTAAGTACGCTCAAGTACGTGTGGTTTCAAGCGAGTTAACATTTCAGTGCAATTATCATTGCTTCGATTTTCATTTGCCTGCATGTACAAGAAAAATAACCATTTAAACATACATTTCTAGGTGCTACAGCATGTCTTGCGCACCTTTAATAAATATCCCTACACAGCGTCTTTGAAATATTTGTAAGAAATGCTTAAATTGAAAAACATCTTCAACATGGATCCTAAATATTGACTAAAACATAAATAATTTAAAAAATATCTAATTGTTCTAATAAATCTAAATATAATCTTTTTAGAAGCTTGCTGAAAAGTTATTAGTAAATTTTGTTTTCTTCGGCCGTCAGAATTTGTTTATTTATGTATTCTTACAAACTATAAATCAGTAATGTTGAAATCTCACGCGAATCTTACAAAACAAGGTACAAAACGTTAAACAATTGGCACTCGATTTGGAAAGTTTTATTTAAAAATAAGCATAGCAAAATACGCACACATTTTTATATAATAAATCACCGCGAAGTCGATCCTTTTGACTCAAATTCTTGCCAAATGTTTTCCCCATTTTTGTTGATAGAACTCGATATCTATAAATCTGTTGAAACTTGGGCTCCTATTACACTTAAATACGTTATTATCTTCCCACCTGCCCCCAATTTGGTACCAATTTGGTAAGACATTTTGGTTTAAAGTTCTTTTTAGTACAGGGTATTGTTTATTTTTGCGTTGTAAGATGTATTACATATTCTGTAATTTATACATCTATTAGCTAGATATATATTGCAAGGTATTCTACATGAAGGTGCACATTTCTAGGTGCTGTAACATGTCTGGTTGGGCACTTTGAATCAGTCAATTGTATATTGATTTGTATATATCCTCCACTACTTTGAACAATTTTAAACATTTTAAGTTTTCTCTAGTGATAAACTGAGTTGTTTATGGCTCTCGAGCTAGAGTGGTTATTGTCTTAATTGCTTCCATTATGGACATTAAGTACGCTATACGTGTGGTTTCAAGCGGGTTTAAACATTTCAGTGCAATAATCATTGCTTTGATTTTCATTTGCCTGCATGTACAAGAAAAATAAACATTTCTGGGAGTTACAGCATGTCTTGCGCACTTTTAGTAATTTCTACATAGACATATTTAGTACCTATAGCTATAGTTTATATACATGAATAGCCCACCGTAAGAACCTGGGTTTTAAAAACCTGTTCGGCAACAATTTTCATTTTAAGCCCCCTCCTCATAAGAACCTATTAAGGCTTAACTACCATTTATATAAGAACTTTATAAGAACCTATTAAGGCTAAATTGAAAAATTCAGGTTCTTGTACGCAGGCTATTACTGTATCATCATAACTGGCCGTCTTTATCCTTCATTTTCACCCATCTGATTAAACAAAGGTACTGAACTAGGTTGATATTTAGTTATCAACCCCGTGCTTCCCAATGAAGATATAAGGGACGGACCATTAGGTAATTGATGGGGACATTGCGGGATTTCGCCCAAAACAATATCGAGCACAGTTTAACCTCTAAAAACGTCAATATCGTGTACAACAATAAAACCATGAAAAACGATTTGTTTTTGCCTAAAATTAGCGTTAGCCAAAGACGAACACATTCTCAGTAATTAATCACCGCGAAGTCGATCCTTTTGACTCAAAATCTTGCCAAATGTTTTCCCGCCATTTTTGTTGATAGAACTTGATATCTTTAAATCTATTGTATCTGATCTTGGGCTCTATGACACTTTGATACATTATTATCGTCCCAACTGCCCCCAATTTGGTACCAATTTGGTAAGACATAGGGGAGTCAACTTGGTTCATTTTGGTTTAAAGTTCCTTGTATTACTGGGTATTGTTTGCTCTTTCTTGGCGTTGTAAGATGTATATATTGTATTCTGGTGTAAGCAGGAGTTCTTTGTAATGCGAGTAATATATAGCTACAGTAAAAACCCGCATATAAGAACCAGTGCCGATTGAGAACCACTAGGATAAAATTTGCTTTTTAAGCACCTGTTAAAAAGAACCACTTTAGCCTAAAAAATTAGACTGGTTCTTATATGAAAGGTTTCAAGATTTATTTGGTCATTTGAAAAAATATAGTTTGAGTCTGAATATTACCAAATTTAAAATCAATGCAAGAAAAATGTTTTACAAATATATTATCAGTTAGTTGTCAATGAGAATAAATTCATCATTCAGATGCTTCTACATAACTATATATAAGGGAAATTTCTTAAGGACAATAAAGTTATTAAGGACCAGGTGTCCGCGGACATTGTGAAAAAGCCGCTCAAACACTGTGAAAAAGCAGCTCAAAGATCTTAGCGCAAATGTCGGTACCATTATCCGGCCCATCTTTACCACCCGTAAGCTTGAAGAAGATCTCAAAACACGGGAGTTGAAACCTACTATCGTGAATCAACAACGTGTCGTCTATTTTTTTAAATGTGACCTGTGCGATGCAGGTTATGTAGGTTTCACAAATGGACACCTTCATGTACGCGTTGAACAGCACAAGCAAAAAAACAACAATAAATAAATATCAAAAACTATCAAAAGAAAAAAAAAAGAAAAAAAGAGAGAGAAAAGAAAAAGGAAAAAAAAAAAAAATAGTGATGTCAGTTGGAATCGAACTCTTGACCCTTACAGTGTAGTTTATCGCGTTAACCGATTATGCTTGCTTAGTAAATTTGTGACATCACGTCAAGTTTTGGGATATATATTCATTGGTTCCGTCACTAAGAAGTTACACAGCTCGGACTTACGCCGAACGATGACAATAGTGGTTTTTGTAGTTACTCTATCTATAAGATAGGTATCTTATAGATAGAGTAACTACAAAAACTCAGCATTCATACAGTCAGTTTTCATGTCAGTGGTTATAGTTTTGTAAGTTGTATTGTTGTCATATTTGGCTCGTTTGCTTTCTCGTGAGAACCGATATTAAAGACTGGTAAGAACTTTGCTATTAATGCTTTCAATGCTATTAATGCTAACAGATTCGTGGACCGGCCCGTTCCGAAAATTTCGCTGTACATCTCTTAGTGTGGGCCTACCACGGATGGCGTGTGCATTTGTATGTGAGAGCAGCGTTCTATGCTTGATTTCCTCCATATTATCTTTGAACGCAAGTACAACTTTAAGGAGACTTTCCCTCTATTTCTCCGTGTGTGAATAGATAGACCTAGCTACACACGACACCGTTTGACAATATGACAATAGATTTCAAAAAAGAAAGCACTCGGATTGGTTGAGTTTAACATCGACATGGAAACATCAAGTTGAAAGTTTTGATCGGTTCTCATTGGCTGAAACACAATAGGAGCACAGGTAGCCCGAAAAGGCACATTTGAGACCTAAGATTCACCTCGCAGCATTTTAAGACATGGTCTTCCTTCGGAAGTCCATGTAATAATTATTAAGAATATTGTTGTTTTGTGTGAGTTTTGTTTTTGTTTACACGCTCTTAATTTCTCATTGAATAATTGCTAAATATTGGCTAAAAATAGTTTTCTATTTTAGGAAGCACATTACTCCCATTGCATCATGGATAAACGCATGGCCACTGTTCAGTGATTGGCTAGATAGGCTGCTGCTGACCGTGCCATATTTGAACGCTTTCAGTATTGGTTGTACATTCTGGCAGTGTTTTTATCACTCTTGGTCTTTAGTTCATTGTTTAGAAAGGACTACAACATTCTGTTAAAAGGTAAGAGTGTTAATTAATTTTTTTTTATGTCCTGTTGTCTTGTCAAATTTTATGAATAGGAGCAAGTTCTTTTCTGTGACTTTGGTTTGCACAACTGATTTTTCAAAGCTTTGCATTGCTTTCTCACACCGTCCATCATTTATTTCCAAAATTATTTTCGATTCGTATGCTCGAATTTGAACATCAATGAAATACTAAACAAAATTTTATAGTGATTAAGTTTATTTCATAACTAAACCTAACTAAAAACAACTCGAAACTGCTTGTTCTTAGCGAAGTGAATCGTTTTTTATTAGTTGTTTAATCTATTGCTTGGACGTTTTTGAAAATAAAATACTAAATTATTTTTTCTTTTAGTATTTCACAGAATAAGAAAAGACACTTTGGTAAGTTCATCGAAAAAAGATTTCACAAAGCAACAGTAGATCAAGGGCGGAGCCGTTCAACGTAGTGCTGTCGCGAATATTTGTTTTTTATTAGCCAAACACTAATTACTCGTGCCAAGGCCTTAAGGCCGGCACGAGTCTTAAAATGCAACGATTTCTGCCTGTCTGAGGGCGTCAAACTTTTTGAAAACGAGGCGCTAACACCCAGCATTCTTTGCGACACACAAGCTGAATAATCAAGGCGGCCATTTTACAAGGCATAAACAAAATGAACATATTTCATCGAATATACACGCTTTCCATTCGTGAGGAAACTGTCCTAGCAGCGACAAACGAAGAGACTACAGCTATGTAAAACCGGCAAAACAAATTACTAATACAATGAAAAACAGTTAAACATTGGTTTAACTCACAAATCAAGAACATGAGTAAGTCTTAATAATCTATTCAATTGTTAATCTTATTGTAGTAAAACAAGGACGAAGTTTAAATTGTAATGACACCAAATGCATTTATTCAATAAAATGTTGTACTCAAAATGAGAGCTATTGTATTTCTCCACGAAAATTACTTATTTCACGTGACATTGAATCAAATTCTGTCCTTCTAACTCTAGATAATATTGTGGAAACTGTTCCAACAATTTCCGCAGTGGTATTATTGCAGTCTAGATTTTAATAGCTGAACGAGGTTTTACAGTTGTTAGATGTTGGTGGTGCAGGTGATCAAATGAGGGCTTTGCACCATTTAATTTGATTAGTCCTCTATGGTGTACATTATGTTTCAACTTTTGCATTGGATAATTATTCTTTACAGCAGTTCTCAGTCACACGTGCACCGCACGCATAAAAAGCACCGCTATAAAACGTGAAGTTGGTGGACGTCAATCAAACTGTGTTTTCAAGACGCACGAGGTTTTTTACTTCAGTCGGGTTCCGAAACATGTGTGAAACCGACGAAGAGGATTTTCGACAGATTCAGACATGTTTCGCAACCCGACTGAAGTAAAAAACACCATGCCTCTTGTAAACACAGTTTGATCGACGTCCACCAACTTCACGTTTTATGGCGGTGCTTTTTATGCGTGCGGTGCACGTGTGACTGAGAACTGCTGTAACATCCGTAAATGAATCTGATGGTTGCAGTGATAACATAAACTCTCTCATGAATTATATTGCTGGGAGTAAACCATGTTTTCTTATTGCAGCATATGCAATATGTTTCTGTGTTATAAAATCCTGTGGATATTGGAATTATGTAACATTAGATGCCATCAATGAGCACGCTAAGCTGTATAATATTTGTAATAGTTTTGTACAAAATGATGCCAGTGAATTACCAAATGTATATATGATACCATTAATATTGACCTAGAATGCACCATGGGCAGCAGAGTATCGTTCGCATTTGTATTCGCTTGTAATCTCCGTGTATTTATAGCTACCAACGGTCGTTTATTTGTTTGCTTTGTTATTCCATTGACCCTTCGTCATATTTCTAGCTCCTATTTCAATCTCGTGATGTTAGTCTATCTGGTATTAAAAGCGATCGTATGTCACTCGGTTACTAATCGGTAACTTCTTTAACTGCCCCCGAAGGTATATAAGATACCAGGGTACGCAGCTAGCCCTAATCCTATTGTTCTCTATCTGCTCAAATCCGTACTAGGTAAACGTCACTGCTATGGACAGTGATGATAGATTGGCAAGTTCGGACTCTGTTCGCTTGCTATCCGACTCCGTTTGACTAGGAATAAAGATTGCGTTACCGTATTAGTTTTTGAATAGTCCGGCCGTTATTTTAACACATGGAGAACGCATTCACAAGAATATTTTATTATAAGCCTTGTGCTTTAATAGAAACGAGCAATGCATAAGAATTTTCTAGTCATGTGAATGCAAGGTGCCAAACACTGCTGTCGATAGACCGATTTGGGGAAGTTTATAAAGAAGGTTTTCACCAATGTACCAAAATACAGATTGAGACAAGTTGGTGGTTCCCGAGGATCGGATGGGCAATTCATTACGGTTTGAACGCTAGTAGCGACTTATTTGTTTACTTGAAACTTTTCTTCAGCTTGAAAGTAGCGACTGATTATGAAATAGTAAATCACCGTACGTTAGTTTTTTAAACGTTGCGTTAGTTTTTATTTTAAATACGTTTTCTAAATCTCTTTTACTTAAAATCATGAAACCGTACTCAAATGAATGATTAATTTTATAACGCAGGTTTAATGTTACGAATACCGGTACTTCACTTCGGGTAGTGCTGATTATCGACCGAACGAATAGTTGTGTTTTCGGAAGCAAGCGAACAGAGTCCGAACTTGCCAATCTATCATCACTGTCCATAGCAGTGACGTTTACCTAGTACGGATTTGAGCAGATAGAGAACAATAGGATTAGGGCTAGCTGCGTACCCTGGTATCTTATATACCTTCGGGGGCAGTTAAAGAAGTTACCGATTAGTAACCGAGTGACATACGATCGCTTTTAATACCAGATAGACTAACATCACGAGATTGAAATAGGAGCTAGAAATATGACGAAGGGTCAATGGAATAACAAAGCAAACAAATAAACGACCGTTGGTAGCTATAAATACACGGAGATTACAAGCGAATACAAATGCGAACGATACTCTGCTGCCCATGTATGCACTACTAAACATCAAGTAGTTCTTCAAATAAAACATTCCTCAAGGAGTGCATTATAGAAAATATTAATATCAAAACAACCGGTTTCATGCTTTGTTTCTCTGATTATTCTATAACCTTTATTATTCAACAAAATAGAACAACTTACAACATTACTGATGGCAACTGTCTTATTAAAACATTTTGTGACATAAAAGAACAAAGCTCCCAATGTGATGCAAAATATGTACTATATTATTTTTCCATTTCTTAAATATCCAGTGATAAGGAAAGACAATACTCTCAGGAAATTTAAATTAAACTTACAAAAGATGCAAATTAACAATAAAAAAGGGAGATGTATTCAAATATGGAACCAGAAAAGAAAAAAAATAAGGTTGCAAGTGACAGTAAAATCATACTGGGGAGTTAGCTCGGGTCTCGATAGTATTTCATCCCTTAAGCAGCTAAGAATCTAAGTACTCCAGTAGCACTAGTTTCATATTCATATTCTTTTAACTTGATCAGCAACTTCATAACATTGTACACAAATTGTGTGCGTTCAGTGAAAATTCTCTTAAATGCATTTCTGCCATTCAAAACTGTAAACTAGTTCCAGCTGTCCCAAGCTCATTCCCTTCCATCCAGGGCACGAGTGAACGCATCATCAGGGCGTCTAGTTGGATTAAAATCGAATTCGCCCCAAAATTCACCTCTTTTAGGTAAATGTAGGGGCTCGAAATGGTTTCTGTATATATCTATATACCAACTTTATATTGCATTTTATGCAGCATTATTGTGAAGCTACACAGTTAACCGATATATCATTTTAAAAGCTTATGGATCTAGGATATCATTTTTTTTTTAATTATTGCGTTTGACGTTGTCATGACAACAGCAGGCCGCTGCAAAAAGAACCTGAAATTCCTTTATTAAAGCTGATATCTCCAAATCCTTTATTTTAGGTGAAAGTTTTTGTAAACTTGTACATGTCTAGTTCCCTACCTGTTCTTACAACTGAGGAAAAATAAAAAAAATCTGTAATGCGAAACCTTTAAAATATTAAAAAAAAAAGATTTTTTCTAGATATAAATGGTTTTTCATTAAAGATTTTTCTTAAAATGAATCTACTAAATAGTTGATGATCATTGTGTCTGGATCTATTTGTTTCATTTGCGGTAAGATATGAATAAAAGAACGTGTTTGTTATACGTTTGAAGTAGTTTCGTGGTTTGGATCTTTAGGGAAATAAAGTAGGGAGAGGCTGAGAGAATGAATGAATGGTTAAATAGTTGAATGGATGAATGAATGGATGAACGAACGAATGAATGGATGGATGGATGGATGGATGGATGAATGAATGGATGAATAAATGAATAAATAGTTGAACGAACGAATAATTGGATGGATGGATGAATAAATGGATTAATGGTTAAATGGCTGAATAAATGAATGGATGGATGGATGAATAAATGATTAAACGAACGAATGAATGGATGGATGAATGAATGAATGAATGGATGGATTAATGAATGAATGAATGGATGGATGGATTAATGATTAAATGGTTGAATGAATGAATGGATGGATGGACGGATGGTTGAATGAATGGATGGATAGATGGATGGATGGATGGATGGATGGATGGATGGACGGATGGTTGAATGAATGGATGGATGGATTAATGAATGAATGAATGAATGGATGGATTAATGGTTAAATGGTTGAATGAATGAATGGATGAATGAATGAATGGATGGATGGATGGATGGATGGATGGATGGATGAAAGAATGAATGAATGGATTAATGAATGAATGAATGGATGGATGGATGGATGGATGAATGAATGAATGGATTAATGAATGAATGGATGGATTAATGGTTAAATGGTTGAATGAATGAATGGATGAATGAATGGATGGATGGATGGATGGATGGATGGATGGATGGATGAATGAATGAATGAATGGATTAATGAATGAATGAATGGATGGATGGATGGATGGATGAATGAATGAATGGATTAATGAATGAATGGATGGATTAATGGTTAAATGGTTGAATGAATGGATGGATGGATGAATGAATGGATGGATGGATGGACGGATGGTTGAATGAATGGATGAATGAATGGATGGATGGATGGACGGATGGTTGAATGAATGGATGGATGGATTAATGAATGAATGAATGGATGGATTAATGGTTAAATGGTTGAATGAATGAATGGATGAATGAATGAATGAATGAATGAATGAATGAATGAATGGATGGATGGATGGATGGATGAATGAATGAACGAATGGATTAATGAATGAATGAATGAATGGATGGATTAATGGTTAAATGGTTGAATGATTGAATGGATGAATGAATGGATGGATGGACGGACGGATGGTTGAATGAATGGATGAATGGATGGATGGATGGATGGATGGATGGATGGATGGATGGATGGATGGATGGATGGATGGATGGATGGATGGATGAATGGATTAATGAATGGATGGATGGATGAATGAATGGATGGTTGAATAAATGAATGGTTGAATTTACGTTTGAACAAATGAATGGATCGATGAATATATTATATTAATAAATTAATGAATGGATGAATGGATGGATGGATGGATGGATTCATGAGTACACGTGAGTGAATAAAAGGTTCAATGAATGAATGAATGTTGTAAGATGTATTGTATTCTGGTTTAGAGTTCTCTGTATTGCAGGGTATTGTTTCGTTCTTTCTTGGCGTTGCAAGATGTATTGTTATCTGGTTTAGAGTTATTTTCATTGCAGGGTATTGTTTTGTTCTTTCTTGTTGTTATAAGATGTATTACATATTCTGTTTATATATATTTATTAGCTAAATATATTTTGCAGGGTATTCTACATGAAGGTGCACATTTCTAGTTGCTGTAACATGTCTGGTTGGGCACTTTGAATCAGTCAATTGTACATTGATTTGTATATAGGCACTAAAAAAATACTATTACACAATAGCAATTTTATTTCATAGGTTTATTGTTTTCGCTCTAAACAAATTGACAATAAATTAGCGCCCTAATTCCCACACTCACAACCTACAGATATGTATAATACTTTCTCGTCCCAGATGTCATGAAAGCCCAAAATCTTTCCGGAGTTGTTCTTACAAGCATTATACTTCCTCTTTAAAAACTGCAAACGAAACATAACCTTTTTACAATCAAATAGGCCAAAAAAACATTTAGATCGTTTACATCGGGCCGATCTATAATAACGTGGATAATATTCCAATCCTAGGCTATTCCAAACCCAGTCAACATCACAAATCCAGGAATCTATTGGCTCGGGTGGCTGTTTCTTTGTCCTTTTCATAGGTGCTGCATCATTGCTCTCATTAAGTGACGTCATGTTGGTCTTGTCTTGAGCCAGCGAATACGTCTGGTCATCGGTGTTGTTGTTTGATTGGTCAATGGTATCTCGGACATCGTCGGACATGTAGTTCGGGTTGTACGAATCGCCAAGTCGTGAACGCAAGAACTCTCTTTTGCCTGAATCGGCGCACATTAGGTAACCACTATTTGTATAATTTATCTTTCCAAAATGTGCAGGAAAACAGAGCACCGTCTCTGTTGTGAGGAGCATTATCGCCATTGCGATGGTTACCTAGGAAACAATCATTTTTGTATCAATCTCTAGCGTATACACCTATTTCAAAATAGGTTGTCGGAGAGAATTGGCGATTGCACGACTGAAAGGAACTTCGGGTACTCTTTTTTCACAACTAAAATAAAATTCATTAAGTTTTAGAGCCTAAAAACACAAGGAAAATCAAAGTTCTTTCGGTTTTAAAGTGCCATTTACGAATTATTTCAAGAACCACAGTTCCTTCCGGTCGTGCAATCGACAACTGCCAATTACCAATCCGGCGCCAATTCTCTCCGACAACCTTTTTTCAAATAGGTGAATATGATGGTGATCATGACAACAATGACAATGATGATGAAGACAATGATGATGAGATCGTGATGATAAAAATACTTATGATATTCGTGATGATGGTGATGATGATGACAATGGTGATGATGATGACAATGGTGATGATGATGACAATGGTGATGATGATGACAATGGTGATGATGATGATGATGATGATGAAGACATTCTGATGAAGACGACAATGATGATAGTAATGTACAATCATGGTGGTGATGCCGGATGTTGATGGGTGATGATGATGATGATGATGTAACGACAGTAATGGCGATGGTTGTAATAGGGATGGCGAATGGTACTCCTAAAAATTAAAAGTCTAGGAAAAAATGGTCTCGGAATCTCGCCATATATGTGTACGCTTAATCTCGTTTTTCGGTTTCATTCGCTTAATCTCGTTTTTTTTAATCTCGCTTAATCTCGTTTTTCATTACATTACATTACATTACATTACATTACATTACATTACATTACATTACATTACATTACATTACATTACATTACATTACATTACATTACATTACATTACATTACATTACATTACATTACATTACATTACATTACATTACATTACATTACATTACATTACATTACATTACATTACATTACATTACATTACATTACATTACATTACATTACATTACATTACATTACATTACATTACATTACATTACATTACAATTACATTAAATACTATAGTTCCTTATCATTGTACATGGCAAACGGTTTCAACATTTGCTTCAACTGAACATTCGTTCGATTTTGATGAAAGTAATAATAATAATAATAATAATAATAATAATAATAATAATAATAATAATAATAATAATAATAATAATAATCATCTTTATTTATAGAGCGCCATTTCCAATTATTACTGTCCAATAGCGCTTAACAATAAGAATAAAATTTGAGCATCACAATGTTAATGCACTTACAATAAATTATATAATTATGAATAATATTTATAAATGACAATCAACTCGTGGTGAATTAGCTAATTAAAGAAAGCCACATAGCAAAAACAAAAAAACAAAACAAAAATATATATATATATATAAAATCTATATCTAAATCTAAACTGTGATATAAAATTATTAAAAAGTTAATGATTAAAATCATTAAAATATACTTAATATAAGAAATAAAATATTTGGCAACAGCCTATATTAGTAGCAACAATTAGTCATAACTTGTCAATGTTTAAACGCTTTTAAACTATTTCAACATTGTTAAAACGTGTTGAAACGATGTTGAAATGATAAGTTGTGAAAACATATTCAAGTAAGCAATTTTGTGTTAAAGATAGGAGTAAAATTATATACACCTGAGCCGACTCAAAATACCCGATCCGGCCACAGGCAGCCCAAGCAAATCACTTGTATTCAGTGGATTTTTTTTCATTTTTTTTTTCAATAAAATGTTACTAAACTTTGTCTGTAGTTGTTGTGATGCATGTATTTAAATACTTTTTGGATGATTTTTAGCTAGTTTTATATTTACACAAGGCTGGCGACTTGGGTGGACATTACCTTCACTTTCATCGGCAGTTAATCCCCGAAAAATCCCTCCATAATCCCCCGGGGGGGGGGGGGGGGGGTACTCCCTTTGTCCAAGTGGTAGGGGTGATCGGCGAAGATTTTGAAAATGACCCCTAAAAGGTACGCTCAGATACAAATAAAGCAGAGTAAAAACGACCCTTAGAACTGATTTTTGAGCCAAATCTCTAAACCTAACGATTTGCTCCGTTTTCTTGCTTTTTGAAGTCGTTGTTTCACTCCGGAATATCCGTTAGCCGTCCAATTCGGACATGAAGCTTTGTGCCCTGGCCTGATTTTATGAAAAATCACTCTGATTAGTTTTGTAACTGCTCTCCCTACCACTGAGGGGAACAGATGTCATAGCACCATGACGACGAACGACCAATCAGAGTGATTTTTCATAAAATCAGGCCAGGGCACAAAGCTTCATGTCCGAATTGGACGGCTAACGGATATTCCGGAGTGTCAAAAAGCAAGAAAACGGAGCAAATCGTTAGGTTTAGATTTGTATTTCTGAATTCTAGTAAAAGTTATGGATAGAAGGATCATTGGCCTTTGACTCAGACTTGGTTTTGGGGATTATGGAGGGATTTTTCGGGGATTAACTGCCGATGAAAGTGAAGGTAATGTCCACCCGAGTCGCCAGCCTTGTGTAAATATATTACTAGTGGGGGAGAAATTATAAATATGGCTTAAAACTAGCTAAAAATCATCCAAAAAGTATTTAAATACATCACAACAACTACAGACAAAGTTTAGTAACATTTTATTGAAAAAAAAAAAAAAAATGAAAAAAAATCCACTGAATACAAGTGATTTGCTTGGGCTGCCTGTGATCCGGCAAATTAAATCTATCCAAATATCACTGGCATTATAAAAAAAAACCGCTAATTCTTCCTTCAGTCTTTCACATATCTTCTCATTGTCAAAAGATGAATTCAAGCTATCTTTATCACGATCATTATTGTTATCAAAAACGTTGTCGTTGTCGTTGTCGTTGTCGTTGTCGTTATTGTAATGACTCTCGTTATCGTTATCGTTATCGTAAGCGTTTTCGTTAAAATGAAATGAGATCAACACTTACGCTTTTCTCAGCAACAGGTGAACAGTAGCTCGGCTGGAACAACAGGACGGCAAAGAGAACGAAAACCAGGGCAGCTTTCATCACAAAAATCATAGTGGCTCTAAAGAAGACAAACAGCAACGAGATAATGTACACATGCTATTTCAAAAAGGTTGTCCAATAAAGAGATATGTCATTCTAAGAAGGAAAGGTATCAAGACATACACCTATTTCAAAAAGGTTGTCAAAGGAGATATGTCATTCAAAGAAGTAAACAAATTTAGGCATACATCTATTTGAAACACATCAAACATTGTCGCCCGTCTTACTGTAGACGTGGTGACGGGCCAGCTCTCTCACCACTAGGCCAACCATGCCACACTAATGACTAGTGTAAAAACTCTACTGTATTTCTAAGTATGTCATTGATACATCTGGTATGTAATGAACGATCGCTTAATAAAGACTTTTAAATGTGTATGTTTGACAAGTGGGATATCTAATTTTATGACTGCACTCTACATATAAGTAAAAGGGCAGACATAACTTAATAAAGCGATCGTTGAACAACCACACCAAGATTACTACATCATGTCATACCATGCGTACCTTTTAAGTCTTGTGTTGTGTTTTCCTGAACTCCACGCTCTTGAAACGATGAATGCGTTTTTGATTTCCAAACACTTCATATATAGCTCTTTTTCAATAATAGATCACAAAAACACTTGAAACAACTGGTGCTTAATGGAAGCATGTTTACACGATGCGACAATTTACCGCATAGTGAGAGACAAAAGAGAACTGGTACTTAATGGGAACAATAATGACTTTGACGATTGCATCATAATGTTTAACAGATACAAAACATAATTTCACTTAAAATTTCACTGATTGAAAGAAAGACCTTTGTGTTTTTTTTAATCTGTTGTATCTTGGACCCCTATATCACCCTTATAGATACATCATTAACGTCCCGCTTGCCCCCAATTTGGTGCACATGCATGGGGGATCAAACTTGTAGGCGTTTTCTGATTTAGAGTTCTTTGTACTATAGGGTATTGTTTTGTTCTTTCTTAGCGATTTAAGATGTATTGTATTCTGATGTAAGGGTATTCTACATGAAGGTGCACATTTCTAGTTGCTGTAACATGTCTGGTTGGGCACTTTGAATCAGTCAATTGTATATTGATTTGTATATATCCTCCACTACTTTAAACAATTTTAAACATTTTCTCTAAATTGTTTATGGTTCTCGAGCTAGAGTGGTTATTGTCTTAATTGCTTCCATTAGCGACATTTTAAAAGTACGCTCAAGTACGTGTGGTTTCAAGCGAGTTAACATTTCAGTGCAATTATCATTGCTTTGATTTTCATTTGCCTGCATGTACAAGAAAAATAACCATTTAAACATACATTTCTAGGTGCTACAGCACTGATGTCTTGCGCACCTTTAATAAATATCCTACACAGCTTCTTTGAAATATTTGTAAGAAATGCTTAAATTGAAAAACATCTTCAACGTGGATCCTAAATATTGACTAAAACATAAATAATTTAGAAAATATCTTATTGTTCTAATAAATCTAAATATAATCTTTTTAGAAGCTTGCTGAAAAGTTATTAGTAAATTTTGTTTTCTTCGGCCGTTAGAATTTGTATATTTATGTATTCTTACAAACTATAAATCAGTAATGTTGAAATCTCACGCGAATCTTACAAAACAAGGTACAAAACGTTAAACAATTGGCACTCGATTTGGAAAGTTTTTATCTAAAAATAAGCATTACAAAATACGCACACATTTTTATATAATAAATCACCGCGAAGTCGATCCTTTTGACTCAAAATCTTGCCAAATGTTTTCCCCATTTTTGTTGATAGAACTCGATATCTATAAATCTGTTGTAACTTGGGCTCCTATGACACTTAGATACGTTATTATCTTCCCACCTGCCCCCAATTTGGTACCAATTTGGTAAGACATGGGCGATGTTCTTTTTAGTACAGGGTATTGTTTTTTTTTTTGGCGTTGTAAGATGTATTACATATTCTGTAATTTATACATCTATTAGCTAGATATATATTGCAGGGTATTCTACATGAAGGTGCACATTTCTAGGTGCTGTAACATGTCTGGTTGGGCACTTTGAATCAGTCAATTGTATATTGATTTGTATATATCCTCCACTACTTTGAACAATTTTAAACAGTTTAAGTTTTCTCTAGTGATAAACTGAGTTGTTTATGGCCCTCGAGCTAGAGTGGTTATTGTCTTAATTGCTTCCATTATGGACATTAAGTACGCTATACGTGTGGTTTCAAGCGGGTTTAAACACTTTGCTTTGATTATAGTTTGCCTGGATGTACAAGAAAAATAAACATTTCTGGGTGTTACAGCATGTCTTGCGCACCTTTAGTTATTTCTACACACACCTATTTAGTACCTATATATAGCTATAGTTTATACATCATCATAACTGGCCGTCTTTATCCTTCATATTCACCCATCTGATTTTAATAAGCAAAGGTACTGAACTAGGTTGATATTTATTTATCAACCCCGTGCTTCCCAATGATTATACGAGGGACGGACCATTAGGTAATTGATAGGGAGGTTGGGGATTTCCCCCAAAAAGATAAGACGAGCACAATTAAAATTGGGGGCAGTTGGGAAGATAATAGTGTATCATGTATATATAATAGAGGTCCAAGATACAACAGATTAAAAAAAAAACAAAGGTTTTTCTTTCAATGAGTGAAATTGTAAATAATAATAATAATAATAGTAATAATAAGGTTTATTGACAATACTTTCGCACCTTAAACGGTGAATTACAGTATCATAGTAATATATATACACACAAGCGAAAAGTAAATTTGATACAAATATAGCTAATTATGAAGTGTTTACAATTAAATTACTACTATTAGACATATACTGTAGATTGTTATTAAATTGTGTAATAGCACAAGAAAAATGTTTTTCTTAAATCTCTCGGTTCTACATTTAAATAAAGAAAAATGAGATGCATTACGTAGCCTACGGCCGTTTGAAACGGCTCTGGTCGGTGGCAGGATCGAATAAGGGCGCGATGATGGGTTATTGGCGATGTTCTCAAAAGTTTGAGTGCACAATACGTTTCTTCGTTCGTCGAGGCGTGGAATGGTGTCCTTGTTAGTGCTTCTGTAAGTAAAATGAAGTTTTGTATCTGTTAAACATAATGATGCAATCGTTAAAGTCATTATTGTTTCCATTAAGTACCAGTTCTCTTTTGTCTCTCACTATGCGGTAAATTGTCGCATCGTGTAAATATGCTTCCATTAAGCACCATTTGTTCTAAGTGTTTTATGTGATCTATTATTGAAAAAGAGCTATATCAGAAGTGTTTGGAAATCAAAAAGTCATTCATCGTTTCAAGAGCGTCGAGTTCAGACAAACACAACACAAGACTTAAAAGGTAAGCATGGGATGATGTAGTAATTTTGGTGTGGTTGTTCAACGATCTCTTTATTAAGTTATGTCTGCACTATTACTTATATGTAGAGTGCAGTCATAAAAGTAGATCGATATTCCACTATTTGAAAATAGTATTTTACCAGACGATCTTTAATTACATACCAGATGTATCAATGACATACTTAAAAGTGAAAGTGGATGCGGAGTTTTAAAACTAGTGTGTAATGGAGAGAGAGAGAGAGAGAGAGAGAAAGAGCTGGTCTTTCACCAACCTACATTAAGACGGGTCCAGTTTCGATTATCGACACGGTTGACAATGTTTCATGTGTTGTTCTTTCTCGTGCTACGAGGGCCGGTTTTTATCTGGGTTTTTCGGTTTTCCTCCCTCTACAAAAACCAACACGTGAGAGAGTTGTGTGTTGTAAATATTGAATGTAGGGGTAGTGAGTATGTTGACAATGATTAAAACAGCACACAAGTAAACCTTACACTGCTGAATCACCAGAGATTTGCTCCTTTAACCAAAAGTTGCTTGTCTGTTTTCAAATAGGTGTATGCCTATATACCTTTCCTTCTTAGAATGACATATCTCCTTAGACAACCTTTTTCAAATAGGTGTATGCCTATATTCCTTTCCTTCTTAGAATGACATATCTCCTTAGACAACCTTTTTCAAATAGGTGTATGCCTATATTCCTTTCCTTCTTAGAATGACATATCTCCTTAGACAACCTTTTTCAAATAGGTGTATGCCTATATTCCTTTCCTTCTTAGAATGACATATCTCTTTGGACAACCTTTTTCAAATAGGTGTATGCCTATATTCCTTTCCTTCTTAGAATGACATATCTCTTTGGACAACCTTTTTCAAATAGGTGTATGCCTATATTCCTTTCCTTCTTAGAATGACATATCTCTTTGGACAACCTTTTTCAAATAGCATGTGTGCATTATTTCGTTGCTGTTTGTCATTTAGAACCACATGTCATGAAAATTGCCCTGGTTTTCGTTCTCGTCGCCGTCCTGGTAGAGCAGTTCCAGCCAAACTACTGTTCACCTGTTGCTGAGAAAAGCGTAAGTGTTGATTTCATTTCATTTTAACGACAACGCTTACGATAACGATAACGAGAAAGAAAATGGTGACAGTAATGATAGTGATAACATTAACTATGACGGTGACGACTACGACGACGTCGACGATAGCGACAATGACGATGACGATGACAATGACGATGACAATGACGATGAAAATGACGATGTTGATGACGATGACGATGACGATGAAAATGACGATGACAATGACGACGACAATGACGATGACAATGACGATGACGATGACGATGACGATGACGATGACGATGACGATGAAGATGACGATGACGATGACGATGACGATGACGATGACGATGACGATGCCGATGCCGATGACGATGACGATGACGATGACGATGACGATGACGATGACGATGACGATGACGATGACGATGACGATGACGATGACGATGACGATGACGATGACGATGACGAGATGACGATGACGATGACGATGACGATGACTATGACGATGACGATGACGATGACGATGACGATCATTTGCCGCCATTTATGAAATCAAAGGCCTACAATGGCGGCTTGCACTATAACGAGATACAAAGATATACATTTGCATGGGCAATGTTTGCCGGAAGTTCTGTTTGACGTTTTGTACTTTGTATCTCGTTATAGTGCAAGCCGGAAAACTCAAAAGTGCTGTTTGTTTTTTATTATTTACTTTCATTTGTTGAATTCTTTATTTTCGTTAAATTTTTATATCCTCTGATTGTTCAGTCTGTTTAACTAACCGTAAAAACCAGACGTGGGAGAAACTTTTATACAATAACAAAGCAGTTATCTTCACCAATCTTGCAGAGCATTTCAGTTTGACCCTGTCTATTGCGGTATCATGCGATATTCTTTGCGGTTTCGTCATTCTTGAAAAAAAAAAAAAAATTCTGTTAGCTCATGGTTCGACAACGAGGGTTGTCCAATACTGACGAACTGATTCGATTCGTGAACTGGTCTTACGATCGACCCGTACAGTTGGTGAAACATATTAATATGCACAGAATGCACATATCATTAATTAACGATTTGATCCGCAACTACAAAGTCCTGATGGTCACCCTATGTTACATAAGTTACTTTATATTATGCATAGAATGCGCATATCAATTAATATGAATTTTTGGAGAGTGGGTGTAACATATTTAACAAATGGTACCGATCGTACGAATGGTACGAATGGTAAACCATGCCGGGCTTGTTAATTCGGTAAACTTTACTTTGGTCATCCTGTGTTACTTTTTTTAACGACATCAAAAACATTTGTTGAGGAGGTCTCAGATATTTAACGAATGGAACCGATCGTACGAATGGTACGAGTCGTAAGCGTACACTTTGGTGAAATTGCGTCTTGGTCGTCCTGTGGTAAAGTATACATATATTATCTCGGTTTGCATGTGACGTCATCAAAACGCTAAAATCTAAACTATAAATCGCAGAAAGCTGGTCGTCTAATATTTTGTAGATGTGTTTGAAAGTATTATTCCTGAAAGTTTGGTTGTTTTTTGTTGTTTCGTTCGTGAGATATAAATTCACGTCACGCAATATTGTCACACATTTTCTAGAGCCGTAAAAAGATGTAAATTAGCCACAAATGTCACCTTTTTTGGCTGGTACACAAATGAAATTGTTTGTTGTTTAAACGTTTCACCTCTAAAGAGTTTTGGTTTGAGTTAAATCGACGCCTGAACTTTTGTCCGCCATTTTTGGACGTGTACAGAAGCTAAGTTGTACACAAACATGACGGCAACATACATTCTTACCAAAAAAATAGCATATGAGATTGTTCTTATCTTGGCAGTAAAAACTTTTTGCAAAATTACATAGCTTTGCCCACTCTTTCACGTGAAAGTACTTTTATTATGTTGAGGTCTCTGAAACCGCCTGAAATATTTTTGATGACGTAAATGCAAACCAAGATTACAGGGGCAACAAAGTTTACCGTTCGTACGATCCGTACATATCGTACGATCTGTGAATGCATTTCACGGGTCGTACGATTGATGAAAGTTTGTCTTGGTCACCCTGTGGTAAACTATGCATATATTATCAGATCAGTCTTCTACTAGAGTGACGACTCAAAGGAGCGGCTGTATAGCAGGCTGCTGGAGGGGCCTACAAAGTTTACCGTTCTTACGATTCGCACGGGTCGTACGACCCGTGAATGCCTTTCACAACAAGTTCGATTGAGTGAATTGTATATAATATGAATATTATCAAAGCTTTCATGGCAATCAAAGATCATGATCGACTATTCAGTTATGACGAATATTATTTTGCGGGTAAGTCGATTTGTTATTACTTGTAATTATGATAACCGAAGCCACTAATATAATCTTACCTCTTTTAATAATATAGGCTAAACATGTTAATAACCGTCGACTTGAACTTGCCTTGTTTAAGTATATTGATAAAACTGCGACGAGAAATCGGCCTTTTGTTGATGTGTGCTAAACACACAGATCAACCAATCAGAGTATATTATTTTTAAAGTAAACTTCTCTGATAGGTTGATCTGTGTGTTTACCACACATTAACAAAATTGTCATTAGTACAGATTCAAATGGGAAAGTACAGAATTAAATGGAAACGTGTTTAATGTATTTTTATATTATTTGAAGTATTAAGAAGTATATTTAGTTTGAGATAATCATCTTACTTTTCTTAGATTTATTGTTATACACAGCAACGGTAGTTTCTGTACAACATTCTAGTAACTAATTTTATTTTTACACGGTTGTGGAATACATTTGTACGCGTTGAGATAGTAAGAAAGTGTACTAGTGTTTGTTTGCTGGAAACTGTGGAAACTCCGAAATGTTATGTTAGAGTTTGTGCTATAGAAAAAAGGAACATAAAGAAAATGCTATGTATATTCTTAAGTACAGCTTGATTTAATTCTGTTGTTTTGTTTCAGAATGTTAACACAGAAGTGTGCGAACAGCTTTTCTCGTGTCTATCAAGATTTTCGACAATGACCAAACATATGAATAGATGGAGATTCCTTTTTTTTAATATTGTATGTACTGGACAATCACAATTAGTGATGATAAAATTAAAAATGATTGTTGGTAACTAATTTAGATTCTATTTTATGGTAGAATTGCTTTTTGGTATCGATCTTCTTCCTATAATAATGATTAAAATGTACTCCTTCGTAAACATTCTTGTTCTATCTATTCAAATTGAACTACCTAATTTTCCTCAATTTGTATATTTTCTAAATTGTCTATTCTACTTAACCGATTTATATATACATAATATTTATTTGTAATTTTTGTTATAATTATACTGATAAATGATGGATATATTGTAATACTATAAAATATTCATATGATAGCCAACTGGCTTTGTATAGTTTCGTATAGTTACCTCAATTGGTTCTCACCTCCATATAAGGATAATTTATAATATGTATCATAATTTATAAATTATAAGGTGAAAATAAAAAAAATGTGATTGTGAGTCATTGATGTTACAGTGAACTAAACTTTATGATGATCAGCATCAGTTTGAACATGGAATTATTAAAAAAATGTTCTTATTATGATTTAATTTATGGATTAAAATTTAGGAAATGTATGTTTTTCAGTGACCCGGCGTAGTCAATGGAATGATTCGGAAATGGAATACAATCGATCGCAATCATATGAATGGATTCGATTGCATTCGGTTTTCGAACAAAATTAGTTACAACTTACTATGAATTAATCTTGAAAAAATTTAATTTGATTGTGTTCGATTGATCCGAACGTTCGATTGACTACGTTGGGTTTTGAAAAGAACTGAAAGGAAGTCTTAGAGAACGAATCAAACATTAAATGAATCGTTGATACTACGAGGGATGTTTGTACGTGATGTAGTACTGTTTTGAGTCTTTAGAGAACGAAGCAAACACTAAATGAATCGTTGATATTATGGGGGATGTTTGTACGTGATGTAGTACTGTTTTGAGTCTTCAGAGAACGAAGCAAACACATTCGGCCAAAATGGGGGAGGGGTGAGGAGGGTTGGTCTTGATAGAGAGTTGTGTTTGCATTGTGATGTAATGTATATTTCTGACCGCAAGCTTGGGGCTCAAAAGTTTACACTGATACTCTAGTGAGTGAGTGAGTGAGTGAGTGAGTGAGTGACGCTTCCGGTTCAAAAGCCCCATCCCGATAACTTGAGGATTTTCAATCCACGAGTTAAAAAGGTCTAACGTCCATGATTTTGTTTTCTTCTTTTAGCAGACAAAAAAGGAATCCAACCCACAAAGCGATGTTCTATCCAAAGTTCATGCACCTCCAGAAATCTCAAGCACAAAATGTAATAAAACTACAGATATGTATGCCGACAATCTTTGCAGAGAGAAGCTAGAGGATAAACTTGCTTATTGTGCAGACAATGGATATTGTTACTATATGGACCCGAGAATTGGATAAAAACGTCATAAGAATTAAATGATTTGTATGTTAGTCTTTGCTAGCTCCTGTATAAAGTAACATCCAAATTAAGAATGTCTTGGTAATAAGGAATTGTATTGAAAATATATTACGTATAAAAAGCTTTGTACATGTTATATCAATGCTAAGCACGCGCTGCATGTGTTCGTTCTGTTAGTTGTGATTACAAGGCCTGACCCTGGACCTTAAATCGCCGTAATTTAATGCGTTTTAAAGCGTTTTAAGGCGATTTAAGGCGATTTAAGAAAATATGGCCAAACTTCGAGTGAAGTTTTAAGGCGTTTCAGTGCGGTTTAAGGCGATTTAAGGCGATTTAAGAAAAAATATAAGAAAATCAGAGGCGCCATAAGGCAATTTTAAGCAATTTACAGCGATTTAGGGATGTTTAAGAAAATATATGGTGAAGAAGATGCATTTTCTGGTGGTTTAAGTAATTTTTTTTTGTAAAAATGAACAACATTTTAAGTTCATTTAAGGAAATTTGAAAATAAAGGTATCATTGTTCAAAATATCATTTAAATATAATACTTCTAGTAAGCAAAGGCCAGTTTAAACTTTACATCAAAAATTGTATTCAATAAAGGTCAGTTTTATATTAATATAAGGAATGCCTGTGATTCATTTACATAATTGATTTAGAGTGCAAATATCATATCCATGAAATACAAAATAGTACAACAGGATGCTAGTTAAAACAATAGAATAGAGTGCAAATAGCGTAACAATTAAAGCACTTTTAAAGAATGATTATCAATTATTTTAACATAGTTTAATACTATGAAACCAGTTGCAAAACAATTATTTTTATATCTTTTTTATTTTGAATATTTTTATCATCAAAACTTTTAAACAACACTTCCTTTGTACATCTTTCTGTATATACATATAAATTAAATAATTATATACGTTCTGGGTGCTTTCATTAAGGATTGCTGGCTATTTTCTAAGAAACATTTGTTTGAATTTGTATAATATTGCTAACCTCCAACAATAAGAATCTAATCTTTATTGTAGTAGATATTTTTCCAGATTAAACAAACGTTTCTGAAACCAGAGACTGAACAGTAACGAAATTAGTAAAGCTAATATTTCTACATACCACTGATGAAGATTTAAAGTCTCATCTTATCTTGATGTTAGTTAGTGTAAATGTTTCTGAAATTGTTTTTCCTGTCGCATTGATGATCCTTACAGAAAAACTTGGTTTTTGATACATAAATTAATCTTTTATGTATAAATAATCTCAGCGTGCATTTTCGGATCTTTCTCAGGAACCCATCCTATTTGTTGACGTTCTCCAGATCGTATAGACAGCAAAATACCTTGATCCAAAAGCAAGTGTTTTTTCTTATGCTCACTTCAAATACTTCTTCTGACTGATAATTACAGCAATAACCACTTCTTTACTTGATGCATACTTGGACGTTCCACTATTCGAAGTGATGTCTGTGGCAGGTGGCAAGTATTTTTTCCTTCTTGCTTCCTGGTTTTGATCTTATTTACAAGATGATCTCTTGTAAGTACCTTTACAGGAGATGACAGAAGCTCAAAATAAAACTATGTTCGAGTATTCCGCCATTTTGATTTGTCCCAGTCTCTCACGCTAAGTCCTGACATGTGACCTATCTGACATGTGTTACTGTGCTGTCATAATATTATCGGCTATGACTCCCTCAATGAGAACTTTTTCTTTGACGATCGAGTAAAACAATTTTTTCAACCCTTTGACGAAGTATCGATTAGCCGATACCGATTAGCCTCGTTGGCCATTCCTGAGCTTCGTATTACAAATCAAGAGTTCACTCAGTGAGTCGATGTATATTACCGTTCAGATTTGACAGAAAGTCTCATGAAATTGACCAGTAATTGGACACTCCTCCATCCACTCCCCCATCCCAACTGAGAAACACCTGTGCGGTGTTATCGCAGGCTCACAAAACCAATTTAAAATGGCGAACAGCAAGCTAAGATAGTTGAAGTGTTTTATATTTGCATGTGTTTTCCACTTGTTTATGTAAAATACGCAGACAACCTATTTGCACAAGTAAAGCTGAACAAATGATATTAACTTACAATGGCTTAATGGTGACCTTTTACTGTGTGACTGACCATATTAATGTGTGACTGCATGCTGCTGACGTAAGTAGAATTCTGACACTTGATTCGATTTGTACAATAAGATTTACTAGTAAAGTTTTCGAGATAGTTCGGTGAAAACCACATAAAATGTTAATCAATTTCTTTTCAATTTTCTTTCATATTTCGCTAGATTGATGATAAATATTTGTTATAGAATGACCAACAAAAAATATTCTAAAATGTTATAAATAAATAATATGTTCTTGCAGTTTTGTTAAGTACTTTTAATGTGCTTTTATGTATATTTGCATGTAGAAGTTTCACAAAAAATGTTGAATTGTGCATTCCAAGACTGAAATACATTGTTGGTTTCAAAGGTAGCAAATATAGATTGATTTGCATTTCATATGAAGCTAATATACAAAACATAACTCTAATACACTGTACTGACATAATGGCATAAACTGCGCAATGCATTTTGGTCTTGCATGGAATGTACTATTCAGTATTCATAAGTCAAACTCTTTCTGGAATAGTTATATATTGTATATACCGTATATATATGTATGATTACATCCTATTGCAGAAGGATTTGGGCACATATTTATACAAAAATCTAATTTAATTAACATCCAGATAAACTAGTATTTTGAGTTTTGCATCTCATTTTTATTTGTATATTTGACTGTATATATATATAAATGTGTACCACAATCATTCTGTACTTGAGGGTATGCATGTATAAATACTTTTATACTACATATTCTCAATTTCAGAAAGGTTGTGGTTTATGTATATATAATTATACCAATAACTTATTATTTGGTGTATCTTTTTATGATTTTTTTTATATTTACGTGTGTTTAAAAGGATAAGAACATTCATTGCAGAATATTAAGTTGTCCTTCAGTAGCATTTTGGAAGGTATTATGAGAGTAGGTTTGAGGAAATGTACTATACTGTATTTATTTATTTGGATCTATCTTCTGATGATGTCGGCGTCCAACAAAAGCTCAAGACCCAAATAAATAAATACAGTAGTACATGGCCTCAAACCTACTCTCATAATTTATTGCAGTGTTTTTAGTTTGCATCTTTTTAGATAATTAGCCTTAGTTACTAGAAGGTGTGCATATACTGCAATCAAGTATATATATATATCAATATAATGAAAATGGGTCGCAATGTTTTTAAGTGATTTTAGGCGTTTTAATGCAATTTAGTGCGTTTTAAGGCGATTTAGTGCGATTTAAGGCGATTTAGCGCGATTTAAGGTCCGGGGCAGGCCTATTACAGCTCAGTCTCACAACAATTTAATCGAAATATTTTGATGATAATATTATTAAAATTAAATTAAATCTCTAAAGCTCTAAACCAGAATACAATACATACATCTTACAACGCCAAGAAAGAACAAAACAATACCTTGCAATAAAAAGAGCTCTAAACCAGAATACAATACATCTTGCAACGCCAAGGAATAACTATACAATACCCTGTAATACAAAGAACTCCCTTACACCAGAATACAATACATCTTACAACGCCAAGAAAGAACAAAACAATACCTTGCAATACAAAGAGCTCTAAACCAGAATACAATAAATCTTGCAACGCCAAGAAATAGCTATACATTTCTCGCAATAAAAATCCCTCCCTTAAACCAGAATACGATGTACACTTTATTGCAAGAACGTTTTCCTGACTTTTGCAATTTAGTAGGAATAAGGAAATAATTAAAAGACAAAAGAAGATCACTCAAGTTGAACTCTTTCTTTTGTTATTCCTTACTTACTTAATCACTAATTGTCTTTTTTCATGTGACAATTCAACATTCTTGCAATTATAGGTGTTTTCATCTTACAACACCAAGAAAGAACAAAACAATACCCTGCAATAAAAAGAGCTCTAAACCAGAATACAATACATCTTGCAACGCCAAGAAAGAACAAAACAATATCCTGTATTATTATATGGCTACGATAGTACGCGCGCTCTGATTGGCTGATTACCGGTCTGATATTTTCCCATATTAGACCGTTACCATGACAACGGTCCAATTGTCGTATTTTTTTCAGACCGGGAAATTAAAAAACAACTTGTAATGTATTGCAATAAATATTTTGTTAAAGTTTTGCCTTTTCATACCTGCAAAGTGTTTTTTTTTAGCCAGTTTAGTGTGTTTAATGTATTTCTATTCATTCAACAGTGAGAGATTCGGCGATAAAATATTTGCGATTTCGTACATCGCTAAGAAAAAAGCCATATAATAAACGATTTATTAACCTCGCTTGTTCGGACTGTCCGGAAAAATATCAGACTTCGGTCTTTTTTGTTTCAAACGTTATGTATAGTTTAATAAACGAGCAGGAGTGTTTTATCAGGTTTAAAATCCCGAGGGCGAAGCCCAAGGGATTTTAAACCTGATAAAACACGTTCTGCGAGTTTATTGAACGGCTTAAAAAACTTAGTAATTCATGACCATTTTGTCCAATATCGATGAAATAAAAGAAAACGGAAGGTTGTTTGCATTTGGGAATTGATCTACACTAATAATAGAGGAATGCTAACCAACTTGAATGCTAATGAACTTGATAACATTTCGTTGCAAAATTTTCATCGATTGCCTCAGTGGCATAATGGCTTAAAGCTCGGATACAACCAAGCAGAAGATCTCGGTTTGAATCCTGGCATTGTCACTCGTGATCAAAGACCTTTTTTCGCCAAAAATCTAAAAGTAAATTATTTCTAAGTCTGATGTTCACTCGTCAGAAGAGATGGGGGATGGGGGGATCGGGGGATGGGGGCATCGGGGGATGGAGGGAAGGGTAATATCTGAATTATGGACATGAAGCATTATATAATGACACATGTGCCATTATATAATGCTTCATGTTCATTTGCATTCCATTGTTCTTCTATTGTACATCATCATTCCCCTGGGCCGCATTCAAATCCCTCCGCGTCTCAGCCGTAGATTATGCAATATACCATGCTTTCCTCGTGACCAGAGAGGAGCATCGGATTTGACAAAATGGTCATGAATTATTAATGAGTTTTTTAACAATAATTAAAGAAACTCAAACTTCTCTCCAAATGTGAAAGAATGTAAAAGAATGACCATATATGGTCAAAATTAAGGGTGTTTAAACATCTAACCTACAAACAGATGGAAACAAAGTAACTAATGCATCAAAGACCCACAATCGACCGTGATGCTTTGCGCGTCTCGACCTAATTTCGTGTATCACGAAATTATCAAAGTTCATAATGCCTTCTCAATCCAAACAATCCTAAGTAATCCTGCTAATATCTCAAAACATTTCACTGTATTTAAGTTCTCTATGTATGTTACAACATCTGTGCCGCAATATTTTGTACATTTTCCGTAAATAGGCACCGCTTCACAGGCATCTCATTCCGATCCACGGACTAGCAGTTAAAATATGCCATAGAGCTGCTCAGACGAGACGATAAAATACTATGGACATTAAAAATACTTATTACTCGGGCTACACCCCAGAGGGCCAGAGTCTAGGTTTACCTTTTCTTTCTATCTATGTATCTATGTATCTATCATGTCGCGTTTTAGAAGGCACAGGCAGCCCAAAAAGTCAAAAGGTGGGGATAACCGCTGAAAAGTTGTTTTGATCGCTCGTTCTGAATCCGAAATCTACGAAAGTTAATCTATTTTGTGAACATGTAGGCTTTTTAGCCATCACATTGTAATTGAATCATTATTTCAACAATGAAAGCTAATGGAAGTTTTATAGTATTTCTTTTTTGGACGGCATACACTGGCATCTGCTCCAGTCTGGTCAAATTAGCCGCTTTTATTGTATTCGCATCGTTGCCAACTTTATCATATTTTGAGGGAAAAAAACGTGCTTAAAACGACTTCATGATGATCGAAAATCATAACCAGTGGAAAGACAAATAAAATAATATGTCACATGAAGAGGAGTTGAATTCATTTTCTGCAACTTAAGAAACAAGAAAGAAAGCCATGTCGACACACCATCTTTGTGACAAGTAAGAACTAGCAACCGAGAAAAATGTTCAAACTGATCATAACAAAATGAGATCGGATCTTTGCTGGACATTGAGTTATACATTGACATAATTAGTATATCTCAAAGTACATGTTTAGTATAAATGAATATTGTGTTAATCTTACTCTGTTGTTAGAATTTTGCATCCGAATTAAACATACACGATATTGTTCATTGAACTTCTCCTAGATGTATTTTTATGTCATATTCTGCTATATTTTATGACTCGGACGCTTTCTACACATGTTTTCATTTGTTTCTAGCATTTAATTCGTACAAAATACGACTATGTTGATATCTAAATTACGCATGCAAATTCAAAGGTCTTTCACTGTCACACAACATCTTGCGTTACTCGTATTTTTAAAAAGATACACCACAAACGATAGTTTAGCTTGGTTCATTTATTTGTCAAAAATATTGCTAATAAAAACATTCAAAAACTATATATAGATGTGACAAGAGAAAGAAACCGAACTTAAAAAAATAAACAAATTATAGAAATATAACATGCATAAATTAAATATACTAACAAATGCAGCAAAAATATTAAGCTAATGAAAAAACTATTGAAAAAGTTTTAATTATTATTCTAAAACTCATGAATAATTAATGAAGAGAAAACAAACACAAAATCACTAGCGTGAAGGAGTTTGAAATCTGATGAAACACTTGCATAAAATTAAGCCAACTTCGATTTGAATTTCTCCAATAGTTATCCAATAATTTGAGAAGTAATATCCAACACTCGAAAGAGTGATTCATCAGGTTTTCAAACACCTCAAAATGGGCCCAAAAAAACTCGGCTGCGCCTCGTTTTTTCAACCCATTTTTCGGTGTTTGAAACCTGATGAAACACTCTTTCGAGTGTTTGATATATTACTTATTATTATTATTATTATTATTATTATTATTATTATCATTATAATATTTGCAAATCAGTTTATAATTTATCATTAAAATAACCTAAAATAATGCATTTTGTTAACATTAATCAGCCAATTTAGTTCTTCACATTTTCCTATTAGTGTCTCAGGATAGCTTTGTGTAATATGAAAATATGAAACATTTTTGATGCTGTTTTAAAATACCAACCAATGAAATAAAAACACCAAGCGGGCTAAAATGTCTAAAAAAAAAAGACAACTCTGGCTTTGTCGTCTCCTTGGATAATAACATTTTTCTTATTTGTGTCTCAGGATAGAGCGCTATCAGTTTGCTCATGACTAACTGAATTTGCTTCAGCTAGTGTCTAATATATATATATGTATTGTGTAGGATTATGATACATCATGAATTTCAATCCCTCAATCCCTTTTGCTCTGTAGCCCGAGTAAACGCTCTCAGAGCGTCTAGTTAACTTTATATTTGGAGCTCAACGTTCTTAAACTTATTTTTACTACAACGATTGTCTAATAATAACAAAGCGGACAAACCGAGTTGATCAATATTGTTGCTTGGATAATACAACAGAAATACACATAACATACCATTCCCAATCTTTTATTATATTCACTGCATACCGATTACACGATAGTTTTCTTCTCAGGCATGCATTTCAGGAAATTCAGAAACACTCAAAAGCTCAAAGATTCGTCGAAAGAGTTCGCTACTTCCATGTATGTTGATATGTGATATTTGTCGTCTCTCCGTGCGGCCATGGACTTTGAACTCATCACGCGGTATTTGGCCAATTAGAGAGCGCCATTTACAATAACGCTATTTCAAAACAAAAACAAACGGCCGCAAAGCATCGGTGTCGATAGAGGGCCTTTAAAACAAATTTGTAGTTTTTTTGCTTCTGGAATTTGGGTGTCACGTTTCAGTTTCAGTTTAACCCTTTAGAGACCATGTTTTTATATGTTTTGGCCGTTTTCATAGTAGAAAACTTAAAAAAATCATTTCCATTCCATATAAGGCGTTGTCAAGGAAATTGTCGCTGTTTGTAATCAGCGAAGGCTCACTCTATCCAGGGATGCCTGTTTAAATTTTGCTCGTGACTTTAGCTAGCGAATACACCCTTCCCATAATGCGGGACGCCATTTTGAATTAATTACTTGTGACGTCAATTGCGGGTAGGTTTCCCAAGGTATGTATATTTCACTGTACTTTTCACTCAGCGCTTCAGGTCCTACAGGTGTATATATACAATATTTAAAGAAGATTTTGAAGACATTCTTTAGATTTGTCCTTTTACTTTAAATTGTTTGCGTTCTAAACTCTAATGCGTATTTTTATAACGCCTCGAATCGGCTGCAAAGAAGAAGAATTTGTAGCGGGGAGCTGTGAAGGTAATTTGAAAGCTGTCAGTCTCTAAATATCATTTTTTTTCGTTTTCTTGAGCTAACAAGCGATGATATTCCTGACTCAATGAATATTATAGCAAAGTAAGAAAAGTACAAACCGATCGAGCTATCTTTTTATCACTAGTTTATCAGTATTATTAGTCAATATATTTACATTGTAATAGATGTTTTAGTGTAAACGTTTCTATTGATGACATCTGAATCACCGATTTTTCGAGTATTCATCACCCGAGACGCACATTTTATAATATTTCGCCCCTCTTTCGAAGTGTAATTCTTTATCTTTATTTAGTATGATGTCAAGCGACTCTAAAATCTGGTTTTGCAGTGATATCAAGTCAGTTTTCTTCAACCTGAACACATTGATTAATTCATTTGATAAATAAATAAGCTTAGTATTAAGTTCACGGGCACTGAAATATCTCTCTACATTTTTCTTTTAAACGTATACTTCGAAAGACTAGCGTTGGAATTTAATATGTCCGGCGAGACTCAGTCGTTATGATTTCTTCAAAAGTTATTGCATTTATATCGATAGCACTGTGCATTGCCTCGACACAACTGTTTACACTACGTATCTTTAGTATGAAACTCGACGATTTTTTAGAGAAAGCATAGCTCGATTGTCTTGTAATTTCCAACTTTGCTACAGTGAGCACTGAGCTCGGGATATCTTTGCATATTAGCTCAAGAAAACAAAAGAAAAAAGGCATTATATTGAGAGTGTGAAAGCAGTAAATTACCTTAAACATGTACAGCTCGGATCGACGGAAGCCGTTAAGAATCTTCTTTTTTGCGGCCGATTTATAACGTTTTAAAAATACGTGTTAAAATTTGGAACAAAGACAAATAAAAGTTAAAGGTCTAATCTAAAGAATGTCTTCAAAATCTTCTTTAAATATTGTATATATACACCTGTAGGACCTGAAGCGCTGAGTGAAAAGTACAGTGAAATATACATGCCTTGGGAAACCTACCCGCAATTGACGTCACAAGTAATTAATTCAAAATGGCGTCCCGCATTATGGGAAGGGTGTATAGCTTAGCCTAAACACGGCAAAAATTCGTTTACTGTAAGTGCTTTTTGGAGTCACGTTCTAGCACAAGAGCCCCTAGGCTTGCATCATTAAGCCTGGCTAGGTGGTAAAGGCGCTCTTCTGAAAGAATTCAGAGCTGAGGTGGGAAACGATTTTATGAAGAAGATGGCGTCAAACGGTTTGTGTTTGCAAAATGGCGCCGTTGGAGTAAAGTCGTCTCCCTGGCTGTCTTGTGTTGGACTTCAGGACCTACCAAGGCAATTTTGGCAATTTTTGATCTTTAAAGAAAGCAATCGGTGCAACAGGCTGCTGGTAGGTCGGGATGGCTCGACAAGAAAAACAAGGTCTGGGTGAAACGCTGTCGAAAATTTGCATATCTACCCACAATCCTTCGCAAACGAGTTTGAGGAAAAATCGTGCGCGAGCGAGTCGTTCCAAAGAAACAGCTTTTCGGTTCGCTCGATAAAACATTAGAGAAAAAGCACCACAATGACAAGTAGTAAGACCAAAATGTGATACAACTGTAAAATGTTTGCCTGAATTGAACTAAATGTTTTCGTCTATTAAAATGAGAGAAATGTACGATGTTTTCCAGTGCTCTTCTCTGAAGTGAAAATGTGCAGTTTTGAATTCACCTTCAAACAAGGGACTATATTCTTCACAAATTAGAACCTGAGTGATTAGCTTTAGTGTTAAATGCTGCAGCGTTTATCAGACAACACACAAAACTATTCGTCATTAACACAGTGCCTATCAAACTGAGGACGCCGGTTACAATTTTTTAAAGAGCAAGGTATCCAAATCGTACAAATATGTACGATTGGTCCCTAAAGGGTTCATAGTGCCATAATAGTTAAAACTAATCCAGGCAGTGGAGTATTACGTCATTGCTCTATACCTATGACGTCATTCTTTACCTTGTGACGCAACGTACGATATTTTTTCAGTTTTGTTGTTGTACACGATATTGTTCTTCGAGGTTAAAACTGTGCTCGATATTGTAATCGATATTATTTTTGGGAATAAAACTTGAATTGAATTGAATTGAATTAAATTGAATTGAATTGAATTGTACAATGTTTAAACCTTATATTTGATATTTAAACACTACTGCAGAACAGGTTGTTACAATACCATGCATCGTCAATATTCCCCTTCACAGTCTTCCGCGCCATCTTGAAAGGTAGCCAGGTCTTTGCTTCGAAGCGAGACGAATGTTGGTCTTGCAATGATAGAGACACATTAACTTTGTCCGGTATAAGGTGTTAAAAGGTCTCTATCAATGCAAGCTCAACGTTCGTCTCGCTTCGATGCAAAGGCCCGGTTACCTTTCAAGATGGCGCAGAGAACTGTGATGGGAACTATCACTAGTAATGTCTAAGGCCAAGTGGTCTTTTAGTCCTTATCACCTAGTTTTCTTAATTTGCCCTCCCCTGTCTCCTCTGTTCCCCTGTGTTCCCCTGTGTTCCCCTGTGTTCCCATGTGTTCCCCTGTGTTCCCCTGTGTTCCCCTCTGAATTTCGCAAATCTCGGCGCGCGCGCTAATTTGTAATCGTTTTTAAGTTTGCGCGTGCAAACATTGCTTCACACTGAATATGATCATAGACTTGATCGAAACGTCTGAGAACTTATCGTTTTAATTTAAAAGCTAGTGTCAAACCACCAATCTAATTGTAACAATACAAATAATATAAGTTTAAATCATATTTTGCTTTTTAAAGAATAGCAGGAAATGACTGGAATATCTTTGTAAATGCAGTAGTAATATTGTATTGTATTGTATTGTACTGGATTGCATTGTATCGTAATAGTAAAGCAGTCTTATTTAGAATAAAGGAATATATATATAAAAAATGATTCGTATGTACGACGACATTCTTAATTTGGATGCAACTTTATTCAAGAGCCAGCAAAGACTAACATGCAATTTTTGTTAATTCTTATAATTATGGCGTTTTTATCCTCCTCTAGGTCCCGCTGCAAGTCCTCTAGTATTGTAACAATATCCATTTTTGCCACAATAAGTTTGCTCATTCTGTAACAGCCTTTCGCACTGCTTTTTATCATCATTGTTAGGGTTGCATATTGTGGTTGTTTTTTTTACCCCAATTATCGGATCTTTGGTCGGATCCCTTGTTTTTCTGCTAAAAGAAGGAAAACAAATCATTGAAGTTAAAAACTTTTCATAAATGACTTTTAGAAATAACAAATATTTGAATGCCTTACATATATCAATTCGTTCTTCCTTTAATTGGGCGTATATAGAAGAGCGTACCAACGACGTCTTTGTTTACGATAAACATTGATATGACACTGTCATGCGAAAGTGTTATCATAAATGGGCATTCATGGAAAGTTGAATGTGCTTATAAATTTATGTTAAGGAGGCTCGGGTCATTAATTTTCGCGCTCACCCAGAGACGTTTGAAAAACGTTTTTCTATATCTGGACAAGTGTTAAAAAAATCTTGTCAAAATACACTCTGACGCGGGAACTACGGCCTTTCAAACGTCTCTGGGTGAGCGCGAAAATTAATGACCCGAGCCTCCTTAAGTTAACAATGTAAGAATTTGAAAATAATTTCCTGTGTAGAACTCTTGGTTTTTTTTTAGTGTGGTTTCTAAATTCTTATATCTTCTTGTAAATTTATCATTTTTCACTGAACTTCCACATGCTATTGTTATGGTTAATGTCCTGGTAAATGTCTATCCTATGTCGGCCCTTGTGACCGTGTTTGGCCGTAACCGTAACAGTAACAGTAATCGCCATCGCCATCGCCATCGCCATCGCCATCGCCATCGCCATCGCCATCGCCATCGCCATCGCCATCGCCATCTTCACAGTTAAGGTTACGGTCCACGTTCGCGGTGTGCTTTCACATGCTCTCAGTTAAAAGTGTGTTTACCGCGTCATTTTACAATAATAATAGACATATTATATATCATGTTAAAGCTTATATAACAGAGAATAAGACTGTGTATGTTTTGTTATATACAACAATTTTCTGTAAGGTATGCTCTTCGAAAAACCTCAAAATTAACCGCTTTCAATGCGAGTTGTTTAACAAAGTATAAGTCAAAAAGCTTATACTGCTTCGCCGTCATTTCTTCGTTATGCCAATCAACACATTTTGGTCTTCAAAACCGTGTCCAGTTTTTTTGATAAAATGCTTAGTTTTAGAGTTATGGCCCATTTAGTTATTTAACTTGAAGTTTTAACAATGAGTCGACTTTGAAACACATTTATTCAAGAACGAAGCATTTTATCGAAAAAACTGGACACGATTTTGAACACATGTATGTGCTGATTGACATAATGCAGAAATAACGGCAAAGTAGTAGGAACTTTTGGACTTACTTTTTTAATGAAAGCGCTCGATTTTGAGGTTATTCTTGGAGCATTGGTTAAAGATATTCGTTTTCTTAAAAAAACTTACATAGTCTTATTCTCTGTTATATAAACTTTAAAATGATTTATACTTTGTCTATTTTTATTGTTAAGTGACGCGCTAAACAATTTTTAACTGAGAGCACCCCGCGAACGTGGACCGTAACCTTAACGTTATCTTTATCTTTATCAAGATCATTATCGTTATCTTAAACGTTGTCGTTGTCGTTATTGTATTGACTCTCGTTATCGTTATCGTTATCGTTATCGTTATCGTTATCGTTATCATTGTCGTTATCGTTATCGTTATCGTTATCATTGTCGTTATCGTTATCATTGCCGTTATCGTTATCGTTATCGTTATCATTGTCGTTATCGTTATCGTTATCGTTATCGTTATCATTGTCGTTATCGTTATCGTTATCATTATCGTTATCGTTATCATTGTCGTTATCATTGTCGTTATCGTTATCGTTATCGTTATCGTTATCGTAAGCGTTGTCGTTAAAATGAAATGAAATCAACACTTACGCTTTTCTCAGAAACAGGTGAACAGTAGCTTGGCTGGAACTGCTCCACCAGGACGGCAACGAGAACGAAAACCAGGACAATTTTCATGACATATGGTTCTAAATGACAAACAGCAACGAAATAATGCACACATGCTATTTGAAAAAGGTTGTCCAAAGAGATATGTCATTCTAAGAAGGAAAGGAATATAGGCATACACCTATTTGAAAAAGGTTGTCCAAAGAGATATGTCATTCTAAGAAGGAAAGGAATATAGGCATACACCTATTTGAAAAAGGTTGTCCAAAGAGATATGTCATTCTAAGAGGGAAAGGAATATAGGCATACACCTATTTGAAAAAGGTTGTCCAAAGAGATATGTCATTATAAGAAGGAAAGGAATTTAGGCATACACCTATTTTAAAAAGGTTGTTCAAAGAGATATGTCATTATAAAGAGGAAAGGAATTTAGGCTTACATCTATTTGAAAACAGACAAGCAACTTTTGGTTAAACAAATCTCTGGATCGGTGATTCAGCAGTGTAAGGTTTACTTGTGTGCTGTTTTAATCATTGTCAACATACTCACTACCCCTACATTCAATATTTACAACACACAACTAGACTCTCTCACGTGTTGGTTTTTGTAGAGGGAGGAAAACCGGATAGCCCAGATAAAAACCGGCCCTCGTAGCACGAGAAAGAACAACACATGGAATATTGTCAACCGTGTCGATAATCGAAACTGGACCCGTCTTGCTGTAGGTTGGTGAAAGACCAGATCTCTCTCTCTCTCCATTTCACACTAGTTTTAAAACTCCGCATCCACTTTCACTTTTAAGTATGTCATTGATACATCTGGTATGTAATTAAAGATCGTCTGATAAAATACTATTTTCAAATGTGTGTGTTTGACAAGTGGGATATCGATCTACTTTTATGACTGCACTCTACATATAAGTAATATATAATAATAAGGAGATCGTTGAACAACCACACCAAAATTACTACATCATCCCATGCTTACCTTTTAAGTCTTGTGTTGTGTTTGTCTGAACTCGACGCTCTTGAAACGATGAATGAATTTTTGATTTCCAAACACTTCTGATATAGTTCTTGTTCAATAATACATCACAAAAACACTTAGAACAACTGGTGCCTAATGGCAGCATATTTACACGATGCGACAATTTACCGCATAGTGAGAGACAAAAGAGAACTGGTACTTAATGGGAACAATAATGAATTTGACGATTGCATCATAATGTTTAACAGATACAAAACATAATTTCACTTAAAATTTCACTGATTGAAAGAAAGACCTTTGTGTTTTTTTAATCTGTTGTATCTTGGACCCCTATATCACCCTTATAGATACATCATTAACGTCCCGCTTGCCCCCAATTTGGTACCAATTTGGTGCACATGCATGGGGGATCCAACTTGTAGGTGTATTCTGATTTAGAGTTTTTTTTATTATAGGGTATAGGTTTGTATTATAGGGTATTGTTTTGTTCTTTCTTAGCGTTTAAAGATGATGTATTATATTCTGATGTAAGGGTATTACATGAAGGTGCACATTTCTAGATGCTGTAACATGTCCGGTTGGGCACTTTGAATCAGTCAATTGTATATTGATTTGTATATATCCTCCACTACTTTAAACAATTTTAAACATTTTCTCTAAATTGTTTATGGTTCTCGAGCTAGAGTGGTTATTGTCTTAATTGCTCCCATTAGCGACATTAAGTACGCTCAAGTACGTGTGGTTTCAAGCAAGTTAACATTTCAGTGCAATTATCATTGCTTTGATTTTCATTTGCCTGCATGTACAAGAAAAATAACCATTTAAACATACATTTCTAGGTGCTACAGCATGTCTTGCGCACCTTTAATAAATATCCTACACAGCTTCTTTGAAATATTTGTAAGAAATGCTTAAATTGAAAAACATCTTCAACATGGTTCCTAAGTATTGACTAAAACATAAATAATTTAGAAAATATCTTATTGTTCTAATAAATCTAAATAGAATCTTTTTAGAAGCTTGCTGAAAAGTTATTAGTAAATTTTGTTTTCTTCGGCCGTTAGATTTGTTAATTTCTTTATTCTTACAAACTATAAATCAGTAATAATGTTGAAATCTCACGTGAATCTTGCAAAACAAGGTACAAAACGTTAAACAATTGGCACTCGATTTGGAAAGTTTTATTTAAAAATAAGCATAGCAAAATACGCACACATTTTTATATAATAAATCACCGCGAAGTCGATCCTTTTGACTCAAAATCTTGCCAAATGTTTTTCCCATTTTTGTTGATAGAACTCGATATCTATAAATCTGTTGAAACTTGGGCTCCTATATGACACTTAGATACGTTATTATCTTCCCACCTGCCCCCAATTTGGTACCAATTTGGTAAGACATGGGCGATGCAACTTGGTTCATTTTGGTTTAAATTTCTTTTTAGTACAGGGTATTGTTTTTTTTGGCGTTGTAAGATGTATTACATATTCTGTAATTTATACATCTATTAGCTAGATATATATTGCAGGGTATTCTACATGAAGGTGCACATTTCTAGGTGCTGTAACATGTCTGGTTGGGCACTTTGAATCAGTCAATTGTATATTGATTTGTATATATCCTCCACTACTTTGAACAATTTTAAACAGTTTAAGAGCCAATGTCAGGAAGAATCAAACATATTCGAAAATCCGTGGCAACGTTCCATTTTCTGATTTCGCTCAAACTTTGCCACAGGACACATTATCATACAAGGGAAAGCAGTATGAATTTTTTTTTGAAAAAATATTTTTTATTTTCGAGAAAATTACGATTTATTGCCGAGCCATCGAGATCACCGTTTTGGCGGCCTAAATCAAAGGCAACTTTGATCGTCTCGCTTACAAAGAAAAAATAAACCTTAAAAGCCAAACATCTTATAACATTGTTGTTTGGTCTTTTAACATTCATTTGCGTGATTTTGGAAAAGTTTGCTCTAGTTCAAAGATCAAAAATAATTTTATTTACGAAGTGAGGTAATTTGACTCGTCGAAAGTGTGTTTTAGATAAATATCGTTTTCACCATGCGATAAACCTTTAAATCAAACAAGATTCAGCACATTGATAGTGGAATAAATTTGCTTTCGAATGGTGTATAGATTTCTTTGGGCAAATAAATATGTGCTTCACAAGAGCTATTCAAAGGTTGGTGAAAATCGTGTTTACGTGACCTTGACCTCACTGTTCAGACCGCGACGCATACTTCCGTTACCTGATATATTTGATAATAATTCCTAATAAAACCTCAAAAAACAATCCCAAATTGTTAGTTATATCTACAATTAAGCCTTGCTTACTAATTATGGTTTTACTAAATGCGAAAAAAGCTGTAAAATCTACCTCTTTGCCGTTCTGCTTGTGCATCGTCTGAGTCAGTCTTTGTCGTGTCGAGTGTGGCATCAATCGATTACTTCCGATCGCTTGCCAGGAACGTGAACAGGTCAATAGCTTAGAGGATTTAAACCATTTTTCCTGGATTTTATAGCCTCATATTAAAGGTACAAGTGTCTGATAGTCAATTCCATGACGGTCATTCGTGGTTAATTTAAAGCTTTGGCACTTAAAACTGCGGAAACTTTAAGTAAACAAATAAGTATGCTAATTAGGATAATTACTATGAGCTATTTTTACACTTGTAAGTCACGCGATACAATATAATCAAATGATCTGTCATTTTTTCCCCTCTTTCTTTCTTCTTTTTTTATTATACAGGGATTAGTAATTTCATCCTTTTTACTTTAGTATACGGATTTATTGCAAACAGCTAGCCTAAATAATTTAAAATGATGTGAAAAATTTTATCAGACCTACTCGGTTTGAATTTGATGATGTGAACAGTCTCTACTATTCAACAATAATAATAGTAATAATAAAATAATAATAATAATAATAATGATGACGACGACGACGACGATGATGATGATGATGATTATAATGATGATAATGATGATTATAATGATGATAATAATGATGATAATGATGATTATAATGATGATAATGATGATTATAATGATGATTATAATGATGATTATAATGATGATAATGATGATTATAATGATGATTATAATGATTATAATGATGATAATGATGATTATAATGATGATAATGATGATTCAGTAATGATGATTATAATGATGATTATAATGATGATAATGATGATTATAATGATGATTATAATGATGATAATGATGATTATAATGATGATAATGATGATTCAGTAATGATGATTATAATGATGATTATAATGATGATAATGATGATTATAATGATGATTATAATGATGATTATAATGATGATAATAATGATGATAATGATGATTATAATGATGATAATGATGATTATAATGATGATTATAATGATGATTATAATGATGATAATGATGATTATAATGATGATTATAATGATGATAATGTTGATTATAATGATGATTATAATGATGATTATAATGATGATTATAATGATGATAATGATGATTATAATGATGATTATAATGATGATTATAATGATGATAATGATGATTATAATGATGATTATAATGATGATAATGATGATTATAATGATGATAATGATGATTCAGTAATGATGATTATAATGATGATTATAATGATGATAATGATGATTATAATGATGATTATAATGATGATAATGATGATTATAATGATGATAATGATGATTCAGTAATGATGATTATAATGATGATTATAATGATGATAATGATGATTATAATGATGATTATAATGATGATTATAATGATGATAATGATGATTATAATGATGATTATAATGATGATTATAATGATGATAATGATGATTATAATGATGATTATAATGATGATAATGATGATTATAATGATGATTATAATGATGATTATAATGATGATAATGATGATTATAATGATTATAATGATGATTATAATGATGATTATAATGATGATGATTATAATGATGATTATAATGATGATTATAATGATGATAATGATGATTATAATGATGATTATAATGATGATTATAATGATGATGATTATAATGATGATTATGATTATGATGATGATGATGATTATGATGATGATGATGATGATGATTATGATTATGATGATGATGATGATGATTATAATGATGATTATAATGATGATTATAATGATGATTATAATAATCACAAAAATGATAATTATTATTATTACAATAGAAGCAATAAATATTAACAGTCATAGCTATACATAATATACAAATAGGATGATGATATACTTACATCAGTCTTGGGAACTACTGCTGCAGGTGCAGTTTGCCACCAATTCACTGATGAGATCGATGTATGGTTTCTTTGTAACTCGTTTATTTTTCTTCATAGAAGGAGTCAGTTCGAGTTCAAAATAGTCGCAGATATCTTGAAGCATTTGTACTGAGAATTTGTTCAATCTTGACTTTGCAGTCAGTTCACATATGTTGTGTGCTTCGAAAAGTATAGGGTGGGAAATAGAAATTTCTTACAAAACACTTCCATCTTGCAGGAATGAACAAGCTAGTGCTTTTACGTATCTAGAGTTCTCTTGAGTAGGGG